>SNQJ01S0163560.1:1837-21316 GCA_010110895.2 Picea sitchensis | reverse complement strand
ATGGAAATTATATATATATATATATACCGCAAAACACACATATTCAATGGCATGGTCATTTATGTTCAGTCATAGCCATGGTTATGGTCATGGTCAATCATAGTCTACCATATGAACCATGATTAGATTCAACCATAGTCAACCACTCTAATGGTCAACCATGGAGTCATGCTTTACCATAGTTAACCATACTCATGGTCAAACATAGGTTATCACTTTTAACCATACCATGGATTTTTATTATACTTTAATAATATATTATTAAAATATTGCTTTATTATTGTATTAATACTTTATTAATATATTATTTAATAATGTATAAATATATTAACTATAATATATTTAAACATTAAAATTAAGAGACAATACATTATTATAATGTATTAATATGTCTATGTATTATTACATATTGATTTATTATTACTTTATTAATGTATTGTTACCTTATTAATGTATTTATGTATTATGGTATAAATATTTCTCTAATGTATTAAAACTTTAGTGTAATATAATGTAATACTTTACTGTATTTTTTAATATTTTAATATCTTTTTAATGCATGAATGCTTTATTATTGTATTAATATTCTATTAATGTATTATTATGATAGGTTATTAATGTATTGCTACTTTAATAATGTATTAATGTTTAATTAATGTATTCTATTAATAACATTAACTAACAAATACATTACTAATTAATAGGTTAAATTAATACATTACAATATATATTATTCTATTAAGATTTTAATTTAAACATTATATTAATCTATTAATTAATTATTTACTATTAATATTTAATAATATATTATTTATATATGTATATATACTTTATTAATATATAATGTATTATTAATATATTACTTTATTAGTGTATTGATACTTTAATAATGTATAAATACGCTAATAAAGTAATATTATATTATTATTAAATTAATATATTAATAACACATTATTATTAGAGTATTAATACATTAATAAAGATTTAGAACATTAACTTTCAATTAATTATTATATTAATATTTTTGTACATTATGATTTTAATTTATACATTCAATCATAATTATATATTTTTATTTATTAATGATCTATTGTTCCTCCACCATGCATGTTTGTGGTTAACTAGCAACAACCACTTTATAAAATTAGTTGATATATACAAATCCACACCATTAATTTGAAAAGGTTGAAAATGGGGGGTCGATCCTATATCAACCACTTTTATAAAGTGGTCGTTGCTAGTTATCTTCTTGTTCACATAAATAAATAGTTGAAAATACTTATTGGGTAAGATATGAATAAATAATTAAAAATAAGAGGTTTATTGAGAATAGTATTTTTGTTTTACTTATGTGATAAGATTAGATGTTATTAAAGAGTACATGACTAGAGATAGAAGTTCTCTAACTCTTCTACATTTTGGATTTTTTTGTCAAAATTAGGTGAAATAATTCTACAGTAAATAGATAGGCTACGCAATAATCACAAGGATATAGACTTTCTTGAAAATACTATAATTGGATAACAATTAGCGTGTAGTTTAAACAATTTTTTTGAGTTTTTACTAACATTTCAATACGGTAAAAAATTGTTGAAACTCTAGATTTGAGTGATTGAGTCTTTATAATTAGAGTGCCCTGAAGGTTTTTGAATCCATTTACGCATTCAAAATTTTCATTTAAACAACATAAAATGGTGATTTGATCAAGAAGTCTTTCTCTGAATTCTGATGAGAAATTTCAAAAGGTCCAATGTTTAGACACCGCCAACAACTAGTGTTAATAGCCCATGGGTATATAGTAAATGTCTCCTTATGAACCACCAACAAGGGGAATTGTTTTATTTGAATAAGGAGAATGAATAAATATGAATTTTCTATTAACAACTTGAAAACCTTGACAACTTAGTTATGACAACTTTTGCCACTTTCAACTTTTGAGATTTCTTATGGAGAATGATTTTCCTCCATGAACGCAGATGATGACAGTTCTTGGTCTCTTTCGGTTATGCTTCTTCCCTTCAATATTGGATCGTTTTGAATGTGGAAGTAAATGACCTGCATCCTTAAACCATTTTAATTGGGTAGAAGAAAACGAAAATAAATAAATCTGGACAACATATTGAACAATTTTATTTCCATGTCAAAATGATTACAACAACCTCTTATTTATAAAGGTCTTTGGAAGGATCTCTAAGATCCAGAGAGTTCACAGAGTTAGAAATATATGGAAGTGTTGGTGGATATGTTGGTGGATGAACAATAAGTGGTGGTTGATGGAAGCTTTCGTTTTAAATGCGGTTGGTAGAAATTAATCCAACCAACACTCCCCCCTATCTTCTACTACTAATTAAATCAATATTTATAATGGCCAAAGATTCTCTCAAATACTCAAATTGGTCTTATGCTAAATCCTTTGTAAATATGTCTCCAAGTTGCTCCTTTAATTTGCAATGTTGTAGGATGAGTTCTCCATTATTGGCAAGTACTCGAATGAAATGATATCTAGTGTCAATGTTTTTTGTCCTCTTGTGAAAAGAATGATTCTTTGATAGTGAAATGGACTTGTTATCACAATAGATTGTATTAGGCCCACTCCTCTTTCTTATGCTTTAGGTCCTTCAATATTATTCACATCCAAACTACTTAACATGTTGTTGTTGTACCTGCTACATACTCTGCTTCTGCTGATTAGATTGTCACTATTGGTTGTTTCTTTGAGGTCCATGCCACAACTCCTATTCCAAGATGAAATGCATATCTATATGTGATCTTTTTGTCATCAATACTCCCTGCAAAATCACTATTTGTTTATCCAACCAACTGAAAATTATTTGAATTAGAATGCACCATGCCATGATTAAAATTTTCTCCAATACACCTTTTTCCTACTTTCCAATGTGAATTCTTTGGTGTGTCCATGAATATAGAAATCAAATTGACTTCATACATTATATTTGGCCTAGTTGTTGTGAGATACATCAAACTTCCAACCAATTTTTTGAATATAGTTGAATCAAATTCCATGTCATTTTGTTCTCTACTTAGTTTTGTGCCAATTGCAATAGGTGTAGAAACTGAACTGCAATTTATCATTCTAAACCTTTTTAAAACATCTTTTGCATATTTAATTTCACAAATGAAAATGTACTTATCATTTTGTGTGACTTCAATGCCAAGAAAATATTTCATTAACCCCAAGTATGTCATCTCAAATTCCTTCTTCATTGATGTTTTAAACATATGAATAGAGAGTTTACGTGTATAGATCAAATCATCAACATATAGGAAAACAATTAAGATCCAACCTTTTTCATTGACTCTGGTGTATAATGTAGGCTCACTAGTTCTTCTTATGAGTTCGTTTTTTATCATGTATGAATCTATCCTTCTATACCAAGCTCTTGGTGCTTTCTTCAATCCATAAAGTTCCTTCTTCAACCTCTAAACCTTTTCTTCTTGTCCTTTTACTTCATATCTTGGTAGGTGTTGCACATAGACTTCTTCTACAAAATATCCATTTAAGAAGGTTGATTTGACATCCATTTGATAAACTTTCCAACTGGATTGAGATGCAATAGCTAGTACCATCCTAAATGTGCCAAGTCTTACTATGGGTGAAAATGTTTCATTGTAATCCACTCCATATTCTTGTGCAAATCCTTTAGCTACTAATCATGCCTTATATTTTTCAACTTCTCCATTTGCCTTATATTTAGTTTTATGAACCCATTTCACACCTATGCATTTTTTATCCTTAGGTAAATCAACTAGATCCCATGTATCATTTTTTTTATAGATTCCATTTCATAATTCATTGCATTAATCCAATGTTCTTCCTTACTTGAATCTTCAAAATATATAGGATCTTGGGTAAGTAAAGAAAAAATAGATTGCAAATCTATCATGTCTCCTTGATCATATATTTCTTGCAAGCTTCTAGCATTTTTGCCTCTTAATCTTTTCTTAATGATTCAAGTGAAGGATTTGAATCATAACTTACTTGTGGACTTGATGATTCTCCTTGCTCAACTTTCCTTTGTGAGTTTTCTTCTTGTAGAATTCTTGAGGGTATTCCTCTTTGCTCATTTGATTGTTTTCCTTGTTCTCCTTGACTTTTTTATTCTCATTCTTCATATGGTATTGTTGTTGTACCTTTAATTATCTTTTTTATATTTCCATCCCATGATTCTTCCTCTTTGAATACAACATCTCTACTTACAATTAATTTCTTGGTTATAGGATTAAACAACTTATATGCCTTGGATTGTTCATCAATACCAATAAAAATTCATTTTTCACTTTTATCATCCAATTTGTTCCTTGTTTCTTTAGGAAAATGTGCATATGCAATACAACCAAATACTTTAAAATGAGAGACACTATGATTCTTACCACTCCATGCTTGTTGAGGAATCGTGTCTCTCAAAATATTTGTTGGATTCATGTTCAATATATAAACCACACAAGCTAGTCCTTCAGCCCAATATTCGTTAGATAGATTCTTTCCTTTCAACATGTTTCTTTACATCTCCATTATTGTATGATTCTTCCATTCTGCAACACCATTTTGTTGAGGTGTATAGCTTGTAGCGAACTGTTTCTTTATTCCATGATACCTGCAATACTCCAAAAACGCATTTGACTTGTATTATCCTCCTCTATATGATATCAATATCTTAATGGACAGGCCACTTTGTTTCTCAACCAATGCTTTGAATTCCTTCAACTTGTCAAATTTTTCAAATTTGTGTTTGAGGAAATAAACCCATGTTTTTCTACTATAATCATCAATGAATGTTAGAAAATATCTTTGTCTCTCAATCAATGCCTTGAATTCCTTAAACTTGTCAAATGTTTCATATTTTTGTTTAAGGAAATAAACCCATTTTTTTCTACTATAATCATCAATGAATGTTAGAAAATATATGCTCCCCACTAATGATGGTGTTTTCATTGAACAACATAAATCTATATGCACAATTTCTAAGGGTGCCCAAGCTCTCTATGAAATTTCTTTTGGAAATATTTTCCTATGTAGCATGCCCAAAATACAACTTTCACATGAAATTATTGGTGCTTGAATAGGTGGTAAACCTCTTACCATTTCATTTATTTGCAACAAACACAATCCTTTGAAGTTTATATGGCCATACCTCAAGTTCCATACCCATGCTTGATCTTGACTTGATGCCTTGAAACTGGCTCCAATTTTCTCCATCATTGAATCACTTTTCATCCGAAGTGGGAACATTCTGTTGTTTGTCATTTCAATCACTTTTTTACTAGGAGGAATATCAAATATAGTGCATACATTATTTTCAAAAGAAACTCTATAACCCTTTTGAGTAAGTCGTCCCACACTGATGTAGGAGCATCTCTCCACGTCAGCCAACCAGCTAGCCAGCCACGTCAGCACATGCATTCAAGGCTGAAGAGAGGTGAATCCCTCATCTTCAATTTTGATTTGAATGTAAATTAAATGTTTTAGGCTGGTGAGCCATGAATTGTTGATTAAGGTTGGTTGTCATTGATGTCAACCCTTGAAGAAAGACCCATAGCACAAAGTTTTGGGAAATGGACCCTTGTGAAGTCGTGCCTTTGCACAAGTATTAGAGTAGATAGGCATTTAATGCTTTAAAGGCTAAGATATAGATCTAATTCTGCCAGACTAGACAACCATTCAATGCTATTGAATAGGATAGGTAGGTTGGAGGAAAGCGATCTAAGAGACCCCTCATGTAAAATATCTTTCATTGTAATTGTATCTCATGGAAAAGAGTCTGAGAGTAGAGATAAAGAAGAGAATTTTGAGACTCTGTTAAATTCTAAGCTCGAGAACACCATGTTGTAAAAAGCATTTGCCATTTAATTCAAAGACAACAGTTTCCACGCATATTCCCTGTGTTGAATGAATTTATGGGTGTATTATGTTTATGCTGTGAATGTATCTCTTTATGATTGTACATTTCTTGAGGTTGTTTGATTTCAGGAGCTTGAGAGGTCTTTGAGGCTTCATACCGGAGGGTGCGGCAGGCGTTGTGGGTTACGATAGCGGTCTGCTTGAAGTATACGAACTACTTGATTCAAACAAAGAAATTAATAGAATTGAGCCGCGAAGTTGGATTCGTTAACTCGGAGGAAGACCTTTGGGGTTGTTGAACACCTCCGGAGGCTTGAGCTATAGAAATCACGGTTGGAGATAGAATCTCGGGGAGTTACGTAAAGCGCTCTGCCAGTGGGCATTTAAGCCCGAGGTCAAAGGAGTGCCACCGGAAGAGGAGCTCTCTTGTGAGTTACGTAGGAAGTTCTTCGGTGGGCATTGAACCAATGCAAGGAGTTACCTGAGAAGAACTTTGTTGTGAGTTCTTAAAAAGTCATCGAGGATTCTTAGGGCTCTGCCAGGAGGGCATTGGGTAAGTGCTAGAGTGCACAAAAGGAACTCTTTGAGTTTAGAGATTGAAGAATAATCCACTGAAGGATATTCACGGGGTTACTGAACACCCAATTTACTTTCGATAGAAGGTTTCTTAAGGTAGGGGATAGCGGGAGCATCCAGAATTCTCCCTTATACGAGAGAAAGGGAGAAAGGATAAAATCCCTTAGGTGTCTGAGTATTTGAAAGCTGGAAGAGATAGCATTTTTGTGTGCAAAGACTCTGCAGGAGCACAAAAGTCACAGAATCCTGAGTTAGGGCTTCGGGAGGAATTCACTTATGTCGTTGAGAGCGCAGGTGAGGACTTAAGTAGAAGAGCTCACAGAGGAAAGAAAACAAAGGTTGAGGCCTTTTGGACATTCGAAGAAAATTGCTTCAAAGTGTTTGGAAGAAAAGGCTTGTAAAAGCTTCGGGGAGGAGCAATAAACAGATTAGTCTGACCAAAGATCTAGACCATTGAAGGGTTTCACATTCAAAGGGCGTTATAGGAAGAGAGCGGAGAAATGATTTGAACCGTCCTTATCTTAAAGCGAAGAAGCCGACCGTCAAATCGTAGAAGGAGGGGTTGAGGTTTAAACCCTCGTGTAGCTGGTGAAAGTCACGAAGAGGTGTCGATATGGGAACCAGCGTTGAAAGTTTGGGAGCTTGGGGGCGAGTAGAACCCTCGACATCAAAATCACGAAAGGTGAAAGGAGTCGTCCGTTTGTGGGAGGATGCGTGTCACATAATCATCCATTTGGAGATTAGGGCACTAGGACTCTGAGAATTGAGCATCTTGACTTAAGTGAGTAGTGAAGTCAGGAAATCGAGTCACTCGATGCGAGAGTGGATCGTATCGCAGGGTATATGCTCGAGTTAGGACATTAGAGTCATAGAGGAAGTCTTTGACTTAAGTGGCCGTAGTCGTGAGAATATCAGCGGGACCGATCCATCGAGGGAGGAAAAGTGAGATCAAAGGATCTACGTGAACCAGTTTGCAAGGTGAGAGCCGAAGGTTGGGTGCTCAAGTCGTGTGAGAGTGGTGAAGTCGTGAGGAGTAAAGATAGTCATTGGGTCCAGGTCGCGTGAGGACCCTTGGATGAGAACCTCATCGCACGTATCGTGCATTCAGAGTTTCGGAGGTTGAAAGGAGTCACCTTCAACATCAGAAGTCACGAAGTAACGAGTGCCGAGGTTCGTGTGGACACGTCGCAGAGCCATAAGGTGGGACCCACATAATAGATAGGCAGACACGCGTCGCCCAAAAAAAGGAGTCAACACTCCGTTAAATTCTCTCATTTCGGGGATTCGTGGGATAAGAGAACGAAGGCTCATCACTACAACTCACGAAGTGGCGAGCTGCGAGAAGTGCGAAGGGAAGGTCAACCTTTGCTAACTTTTAAGTCTTGGAGGTTCGCGTAAGAACGCGAGGAGGTTATCTTTGACTTGTGAGTGCTAGTAGCGAGAACTAGCTATCGTGAGGAAGGCGGCGGAGGAGGATCCATACGATATCGGCATTTGAATTATCATGAGATTTGAAAGGAAGAGTCAAGAGCCTCAACTCACAAACTTCAGCGTGGCGGTTGTGACAAAGAACAACCCCGGAATTAGGGCCTTGGTCGCCGCTTCATAGTGCATGGCGGGGTAAGCGCCTAAGTGCTCTTTACTGCGAGAGGAGCTTCTAAAAGGACTTGTGGATCTATCGAATTGAGATTGCAGTGAGGAATTGAAAGAGTCGATCTGTCTCAAAGAAGGTAAAGAATGATCTTGTGAGTGGGCTTGACCCAAAGGAATGAGAGCGTTCTAACGTCTTTACTTGGTGTAAACACCAAACCGGTCTAAAATGAGAAACACGGGGAATGGTTTTCTTTCAATCTGCATTTATTATAGTAATTGCACCTTTTCTCATGACTTCTACAATGTTATCATTACCCAATTTAAATTATGATTTAACTGATGTATCCAAATTCTCAAAAAAACTCTTTATTTCCATTCATATGATTCCTACAACCAATATCAAGAAACCAAATGTTACTTGCATTTCTTGAGCTACATCACATGTAAAAAACAATGTCTCAGAACTACTCTAAGAGAAATTTGCATTGTGCTTTCTCATATATACTTGTTTCTTTTGGCATTCATTTGCAAAGTGACCATACTTATTGCATTAATAACATTGAATATTTGATTTGTCATACCTTTTTGATTCTTGATTGTTATTTCTTCCATTTGATATGAAATTTTGATTTCTCCTTCCTCTTGGATTTGGAATCTTTCCTTCTTCTCTTTAGTAGTTTCTCTTGCTGCTTCTTTTCTTCTTGGTTTCTCCTCCCTCTACCTCTTCCAAATGTCATTTTTTGTTTTGAATGCATGCTCCAATGGGGTATTGTCATTCCTCAGCACATCTGTAATTTTTCAAAGGAGCCAACCAACTCATCCGTAGAATATGTAATCAAATATTTATATTCTTCAATTACCATAGCAATTGCATCAAATTTTATAGACAAACTTCTTAAAAAAAATTCTACAATCTTTTGATATTCTAGCTCATCGCCATTTTTTCTTATTTGATTATCCAGATCCATAACACAATATATAAACTAGTATATTGAATCATAATCTTTCATTTACAAGTTTTCAAATTCTCTTCTAACTTCTTGGAGTTTGGAATTTTTTACCTTAATCGTGCCATGCTATGCTATCTATAGAATGTCCCATGCTTTCTTGTATGTAGTGGCTGGTTTAATCCTTCAAACAACCAAATCGTCCAACGCTTGTCCAATTATCCGCAAAACCCTTTTACTCTTTTGCCTATTTCATCAAGCTTTTTCTTTCATCAACCCTCAAAATAGACTCATCTTGTGGTTTAGTATAACCATTCATTACTATATATGATAACTCATATGAATCAAATGTTAATTTCATTCTAAATTCCCAAGTATCATAATTTTCCCCAAAAATGTTGGAATTCTAAATTCCATTCTTCTCGTTTTAAGTACCACTCTTCTCCTTTTTTTTTTATTTCTTCTTATTTTTTTTTTTAATGAAGTTTCAACAAAACTTGAGATACACAATAACACTCATACGATGGACAAATACTTCCATAGACTTTCCTCCAAGCACTGACCGATGGGAAATTTCTCCACTCGCCGTGTATTCAAGCCTTCATTAAGTTACACACACCAACAAAACAACAATAAAAACAAAACATGTTGCTCTGCCAAATATCTGTCAATACAGTCTATAAATTTCACCAAACAAAACCTACTTTAAATACATTAGTAAATGCATCTTTGACACTTGATCTGCACCTTATTAAAAAAGACATTAGAAATCAACATTGTGTTGTTCAAGGAATGCTTCACCTTTTCATTTACTGATAGCTACAACCTACAAATGAAGGTCGTGGCACCTTCCTCACAACAACGTCAATAGAGTCCCACTCTACAAACAACACTCACATGAAGGAAGCAACAACAGATTTCTCAACAATGGTAGTGATTCCTCTAATTAGAACAAGGACTGTACTCTCTTCACGCTACAAATGATGGTCGACCTCTCACCTTAGCACTAAATAGAAGACAACATTTCTTGACAGCAATGGTCTAAGACCACCTCCTCTCTACACGGTCTCAACATCAAATGATATGGGGGCACCTCTGGTCCAACACATAAAACACATCGAAGACATCGATTTTCTCTCAGCCACCACCACTCTTCTCTCGGATCACAGGCCTCACAACCTTGAAACACTCAGTAGCTTCATATGGCTCTCACGACTCTCTAGCTATGATACCCGCGATTAAGTGGGAAGAAGCAAGAAAAGAAAACTCAAGAACAAAATGAACAGTTTTATTGCCATGCCAAAATGATTGTAAACCTGCGTATTCATAGAGATCTTTTGGAAGGTCTCGAAGAGATCCAAAGAGTTCACTTGGTGAGAAATACAGAAGTGTCGTTGGATAATAGCCGATTGGATGAAAAATAGGCGGTGAGATTCGATGGAAGCTTAGGTTTAAATTGTGGTTGGTGAAATTATCCACTGACACCATTGAGCTTGTCTTTATAGTGTTGTTGAATAAGATCTAGTCCATGAAAGAAAGAAACCCAATAAATTATATGACTTAATTTAAAATTGCTTAGAAAAAAATCATTATGTATGTTTTATGGAAAAGATAGTAAGAATGTGAATCACTGAATTTGAAATGATGCTCCATTAAAAAGATGCGGAGATTATATGAATCTAAAAATTTTGGTTTTGTTAAAGATTTCAGATAACTTTTAAACACTAGCCATTTGATTTTTCCTTAGCACCTAAATAGTTATATTTGTAATTTAGTTTTTGTTGCATTGAGTAGCAAGATGTTAAAAATGATTTATTCTTTTCTTCTTGGTGAAATATTTAAAACTATATAATTTTTTAAAATATTCAAATTTTATTTTTTTTTTTTTTTTTTTTTTTTTTTTTTTTTTTTTTATCTATTTTTTAATTTTTAATATATTTAAAACATATAATTTTTAAATATTCAAAATTTATTATTTTTTTAATAATTGAAAAAGAAATTAAAAAAAAAAACTTATTTTTATTTATTTTTACAATTTTTAATAATTAAAAATATTAAAGCGTTGGAATTTTAATTTTTTAAATCCATAGAATTATTTTATTATTTTATTTGAATTTAAAAATATAATGTTTAGACTAAGCGTGATAGAAAATATACACCACATATATTCAATAATTGGATGATAGACTAGCAACCACATTAAGTAAAAGTGGTTGATATCTGTACGCGTCATTAATTAAAAATGAAAAATGAGTGTATATGTACTCTTACTTAATATTGGTTGTTGCTAGTTATTGACAGGCATGATATACAACCATGAACATATTTTGATACAATTTTAAATGTAATATTTAAATATTATTTAGTAATTACTTAATTATTATTTAAAATAAAATAATTAAAAATTTAGTTAATATTCATATAAAATTAAATACTTTAATAATAATACATAAATAATAATAAATAATAATTTAATTAATAAATAATGCTAAATTATTATTTCTTTATAAAAAATATTAAACAATAAATAAATTATTGAAAATTGATTATTTAATTATAAAAATTAATTAATTAGAAATTATATAATAATATTTATTAGTGTAATAATTAAATTATTAATTCTCAATTGATCATACATAATGAAATTAATATTAAATAAAAGTATTTATAAATTATAAAATTAATATTGAATAAAAAGTATTTATAAATTAGAAAATAATATAGAGAAATAAAATTAATAAAAATAAATGCATTATTAAAATATTACAATGGGAATGGAAAATATATTTATATATAATAAATTAGTTCTATAAGAAATAAAATAGTAAATAACAAAGTGTTTAATGGGATTAATGAAAACAAAAATAATAAAAATTATTACATATATAATAATAATAGAAAGTAATAAAAAATAAAAGACATTGTTAAAATAATACATTATATATATAAATAGGGAGAGACAACATTAATAGTGTCATCAACCATTAGGTCCATTTAATTAAAGTTAATTTTCACCTGAAACTTAAATGTGGACATTAATAATGTATAAATACACTAATGTATTAATTAAATTAATATCTTAATGTATTAATTAATTAATATATTAGTTGATATATTAAAAATATTAAAATAATAACTAGGTATTAAAAATGATTGTTTAATTATCAAAAATTATTAATTAGAGAATTATATTAATGTTATAACATTAATTAATAATAATAAAATTATTAATTCTCAATTGATTATAACTAATAAAGTAATATTAAACAAAATTATTTATAAATTAGAAAATTATATATATAAATAAATAAAATAACAAAAGAATAAATGCATTATTAAAGAATACATTAATAAAGGAAAAATATATTTGTATATTATAAATTAATTTAGAGAAAAATAAATTAGTAAATAACAAATTATTTAATAAGAGTTAATAAAAATAAAAAATAATAAAGTATTATGTTGGTAATAAAGAAAGTAATAAAAAATAAAGACATTGTTAAGATATTATATTAATATTTGTTATTTAATAAATAAATAAAGAGACAAACATATGTGTATAAATACATTAATGTATTAATTAATTAATATTTTTAATGAAATGCGTAAATAAGTATCAATATATTAATGTGTAACCTAATATACTAATGCATTAATGTAACATGTAATAATAAATATATTAAGAGTTGGTGCATAGTAAAAAACAAAATAATAAGGAAACAAAATTATTAAAATTAATCAATTATTAATTGTTTAATAAAACATATATACATTAATAAAGTATTAAATTTTCAAAATACAATAATTCATAACATTAACAAAGTATTTACATTGATAAAATGTTAATGCATGAATTAAAATAAAAATACATTATAAGAAAAATGCATTAATATATTTATAATAGATTGATGTATTATTTAAACTATACATTAATGATATATAAATGGATGTATAGATACAAAAATACATTAATGTGTTCAAAATTATTAAATGTATAAAACAATACTTACTACAATAGTGCATTAAATGTATTAATGCATTAATGTATTAATGTGTTAATGTATTTAATGCATTAATGCATTAATGCATTAAATGTATTGGTAAAATGAAATGCATTAATGCATTAAATATTAATCATTAGTAATGTGTTAATGTATTTAATACATTAATGTATTAATGCATTTGAAATCCATTAATGCATTAATACATTAAAACTGTCTTTATATAATGGTGTATTTAATGCATTAATACATTAATTTTTTTTTTTTTTTTTTTTTTTTTTTTTTTTTTTATTAATACATTTAATGTATTGAATGTATTAATACATTAATAAAAAAAAAAAAAAAAAAAAAAAAAAAAAAATAAATACATTATATTAATGTATTAATACATTAATGAATTAAATACATTAATGTGATAATGCATTAATACATGGAATGTGTTAATACATAAAATTAGTAATATTATTAAATACATTATTAATGTATTTATCTGATGCTTTATTAAATACATTAATGTATTAAATATTTTTGTCACATGTGACGTTGAGAAGATGTTTAATACATGAATGCTTATTATTCATCATATGAGAATTAGATCACATAAGCGTTCATGATCTAATATGAATTAGATCACATAGCGTTGTTGGGAAATGTTCATCATATTGCAACATTATTATGTTTGTCATGTTGTGACATTGGGAAATGTTTGTTAGAGTGCGACATTTGGAAATGCTAGTCATAATGAGATGTATGGAATCATGTATAACATTTTAGACAATGATTTATACTTTTCTAAGGACATTGATAACAAAGGAAAATGCGTCACATTGTGGCCAGTGGAAACGTTAGATCACAAATGCGACATAGGAAATGGTTGTCACATTGGCGAGTAAGGCGCCGTTCATCACAATGTGACATTGAGGCATTAGTGGAAGTCACATTCATGACGTTAGAATGTTCATCATAATGCAATGTTAGTCCTTCTGATAGGAAATATTCATCATAAAGAAAGTGGAAATGTTAGTCATAATGAGATGCATGGAATCATGTTATACATTTTTAGACAATGATTTATACTTTCCCTAGGACATTGATAACAAAGGGGAAATACTTGTCTACATTGTGATGGAAGCGTTAAGTCCTGGTCGACATGGGGAAATATGAATGCGTCACATTTACAACATTGGAAATATTCATCACAATGTGTGAGGAAATATTCATCATAATGCTGTGTTTGGAAGCACTTGACATAGTGTAGAATCAACTTTTAATTTTGCGACGATAGGAAAATGGTGGATTAGATTGTGGTAAAGAATTTTTTGTCATATTACGGCGTCTGAAAATGTTCATCACATGCATTGGGAAATGTTAAAATTCCAGTGGAGACGTTTGGAAATGTGAAATAACAATGAGATGTATGGAATCATGTTTTACTTTTTAGACAATGATTTATATTTTTCCTAAAGACATTGATAACAAAGGGAAATTTTCGTCACACTTTACTGACGATTAGAGCGTTAGTCATATTAATGCAATGTTAGTCTATTCGAAAATGAAATGTTCGCATCATAATAAAATGCAAATGTTAAGTCCACTGTGGATGTATGGAATCATGTTTTACTTTTTTAGACAATGATTTGTATTTTTTCCTAAGGACATTGATAACAAAGGAAAATGTTCATCACATAGTGGCCGATGGGAAACGATAGATCACATTGTGACATTGGGAAATAGTCATCACATTGCGGCGTTGTGAAATGTTCATCCTGTCGCGATGTAGGAAATGTTCATCGTGATGGTCGTCACAAATGCAATGGAAATGTTCATCATAAGGGTTATGCTTGTCACATTACAAAGTTAAGGAATGGTCGTCTCATTGCAATGTTGAATTTATGTTGTCACATTGTGAAATTCGGTTGTTTATGTCACATTGGACCAATGGGTTATGTTTGTCATATTACAAAATTTACAAATGCTTCTCACATTATGACATTAGGATGTTGTGTCACATTAACGTGAGGAGGCATATGTTTTCATATTGCGACATTTCAAAATATTTCACACATTATGATGTTAGGATATTTGTTTCACATGACATTTCACATTAATGCGCAAATTTTGTCACTTTCTGACGACGAAGCTGTGTTTGTTACATTCTGGAAATAGTGCTAGGTTCATAACCTTTCTATTTTACTATGATCCGGGCATGATCAATTCATGGAGTGAGCTTTGTTTCTGTATGTGTTGTTTGTGTATTTGATATTTAGTCACAATGCAATGGAAGTATTCATCATAATGCAATGTTAGTTACAATACAATGGAAAGATTCATCATAATAATCACAATGAAATGTTGGTCACAATGGGATATGGAATCGCTCGACGACTTTTTATACAATGATTTATATTTTTCTAAGGACATTCATAACTAAACATAAATGTTCGTCACATTGTGGCGGGTGAGGAAACATCCAATCTGGCCGCTTGGCCATTGGAAATAGATGCGTCACGGTGCATGGCGTTGAAATATTGATCCTGTCGACATGTAGGAAAATGTTCATCATAATGCAATGTTAGTCACAATGAAATGATGTTCCTTCTTATTCTGGCAATGGAAATGTTAGTAACAATGAGATGTATGGAATCATGTTTACTTTTTAGACAATGGTTTACATTTTCCTAAGGACATTGATAAAAAAATGTTCTTCACATTAGAGATGGGAAGCGTACGATCATAAAACCACATTGAATGGTGGTCATTTATAGCGTCGGAAATGTTGATGCGTACAGCGTAGGAAATGTTCATCATAATCTCGATGTTTGGAAACACTTGACCGCAGTGTAGAATCATCTCTTACTGCGACATTGGGAAAATGGTGGTTATAATGTGGCGTCAATAATTTTTTATCACATTACGACATTTGAAAAAGTTCGTCACGGACATTGGAAATGTTAGGTCATAGTCGGCGTTGAAATGTTAGTCACAATAAGATGTATGGAATCATTTTACGTTGGCATAAAAATGATTTATACTCTTCCATAAAATGTATGGTAAAATAC
Source organism: Picea sitchensis (assembly GCA_010110895.2). Classification (NCBI taxonomy): domain Eukaryota; kingdom Viridiplantae; phylum Streptophyta; class Pinopsida; order Pinales; family Pinaceae; genus Picea; species Picea sitchensis. Next base: position 5,280 of record SNQJ01S0163560.1, on the reverse strand, counting down.
AAATTAGTAAAAACAATTTCAAATACATAACTTCCATATTATAACACTATGACGAACCTTTCATACACTTATAAAACTTGAAACTTTACAAAATATTATTAAAGGCCACTATTTAAATGATATAAAACTTTCGGCAACCTTTATTTTATATTTTAGGTATCAATATAAATAATTTAATATATCATTAAAAACTTGAAGCTTTAAATAATAAAAACTTAAAGTGATTGTTTGATTCATAAATCACATCTCCTCATTAAAACCTACATAATAATGGCAATACATGCTTACAACTTTATGGAAAGTGCACAGTATATATAGTGGTGTATTGGTTTGTTTATTGTTAAAATGAAAAAATAAGTCTATATAATATAATAGAAGTGGGTAAATAAAAATTATTTAGGCAATAAAATTTTATCTTGGAATTATAAATCTATCTTGGATTTATTTTTAAATTGACATGGCTACTTAATAAATTTAAAAATATATTAATACGTTACACTATTAATTGAACCAGTTTTTTGTTTTAATTGAACCAATTAGTTGTGTACGCTATTAATATATATTAATCCGTTGGTCAATTTCAAATTTGAAAAAGAAATCTATATAATATAATGGAAGTGGGAAAAATAAATGTATAGAAATTATAAATCTATCTTAATCTATTTATTTTAAATTTGTTTACCTAATGAATTTAAAATATATTAATACACTATTAATTGAACCAATTTTGCTATTAATATTTTAATTGAACTATTAATGCATTACATTATTAATAATGTAATACAATCAATTGGTGAATTTCAAATTTGAAAAATAAAATCTATATAATATAATAAAAGTGGGAAAAATAAAGACATTACTTAATAACTGCTAAACACATCTAATAATTCAGTTGGTTTGTCTTACATTTTAAACAGGGTTGCTACTCAGATGTAAACCATTGGCTCCAAAGTTATTTCAGATTAAATAATCTATATTTAATCTATATCCCAATTCCAACGTAGCTTGAAAGCCAACAATCTGCAACCCACCAACAACATTAAAGGAGCTATTGAACAGAGATTGATAATAGCACGATATATATGATAAAAATCAGAATATCTATGATAGTATGCAGTCAAAACTTCTCTGCAAAGCCAAAACATCTAGTGGCTACACGTCATGAAATCACATGGATGCACTCAATTCGTACTGGAGAGGGAAATTATGTAGAATGGGGTAAGTTCGAATGGAATAGTCTGTAGTTGTTGCCGCTGCAACTGCCCTAGACTTTAACAGAAGTGAAATATGTTACATCCGTCTTTTCTTTTGATTGCCCATGGCCTCCTTTGTACGATTTCACGTGTCCATCCTTTTCGCTTCAATTTTATATGCAGTATTCGTTGTTTCTTCAACTCAATTTATAAAATAAATAAATGTCACGGGACATCCTCAGGATACAAATGAGTTTTCTTCAATAATTTTTTCAACTTAACAAGTCATTTTTACGGATTGAGGACTGAACAACTTAACAAGTCATTTCTTCAATAAGAGCCTGAGGAGATGGCCGCTCCATCGAAAAAAGCCACCGAGTAACCTGCTGGCAGGAAGGTATCCACGGCTTTGAAAGGAAGTGGTTGAAGGTAGTCTGCTTCCACTGAAAAGAGGCCAGTGTTCTGCAAAAGACAGCCTGAAGGGAAGGAGAGGCGTCCTCGAATAGGACCCTATTGCGTTCAATCCAAACATGCCAGCAAATAGGACCCTATTGCGTTCAATCCAAACATGCCAGCAAACAAAGACAGCCAGCGATGGAGGGGCTGCTTGGACATTGAACCAGGAGGAGAAACACTCCAAAAAGGTGTTGCCGGTCCAAAGGAAAGAGAGGGAGAAATGCTGCAGAATAAGTTCCCAAATCGCTTGGGCAAAAGAACAGTGAGTGAACAAATGATGGAGGTCCTCCGAGGCTCTGCGACAAAGCACACAATAACCCGGACCCTGCCAACCTTTTCTGCGAAGCGACTTGTTTAAGATAAATATACAATAGATTAGAGGGGTTTATTAAACGTTCACTACGGGTTTTTCCGGTCACTACGGGTTCTTCCCGTCACTACACACGTACAGGTTTAGATTCAATAATTTTTCGTCACTACGGGTTTTTCCGGTCACTACGGGTTCTTCCCGTCACTACACACGTACAGGTTTAGACTCAATAATTGTGAATGCATTTCGAGAGATAGTATAGTGTATATAGAATGCATTTAGAGAGATGGCGTATATAGAATGCAACTGCCCTATATAGTTGTCATTTGAACACAGACAAGAAAGACTCGGGACACGGAGGAACAGAAGGTAGAGTTGAACGAGGATCATACTCAGCCCTGCAGGTGAGTTTGTTGTATGAGCAAGAGGGTTACTGTGTATGTTCACTGTTGACATATAGATATATGTTTTACTTGTTTAAGATAAGTATAGAATAGATTAGATTAGATGGGGTTTGTTAAAGGTTTTATTTTTTGTTTTTTCCTGCAATTTGGATATGTAAATCTACACAAAATTGTTATTTTTTGTTATTTAAATTATATTTCTAAATGTATAAATAGATTCAATTAGATTTTGAATTAGTAGCGGAATTTTCATCTCATTACCTGTAAGTTTTGGACTCGCAGCCAAGTTTTCTTCCCTTTACCTGTAGGTCATTTGAACCGACAGAAGATGAACTTTGGACACCGAGGAACAGAAGGAGGAGTTGGACAGGAAATCAATATGGAGGTCAGTTCTATGCCCCATTCATTATCATTTTATCCTGCGTGGCATTCTTTTCAGTATTTCTGATTCCAATATGTGTTTTTTCCAACTTGGTCTGCTTGCTTTCGTTTGTTGTATGAGTCAGTAAGAGAGGGTTATTATTTGTGTTGAAGTATAAAGATATGTTTCACTTGTTTAAGATACTTATAGTACAGATTAGATATAAATTTGGTTTAAGTTATGGATCGTTTTGTTTATTTTCCATATATTATAATAATAATAATAATAATAATCTATTTTTAAGGTCACTGTTAAGCTAGCACACCAAATTAGTGTATGAGACCCCCTTGTTTGTGAGACAAGGGACTCCCCTCTGCCCAGCTATTTGACTGGTAAACTCTACGAAGGTATACATACCCTACCCCCTCTAGATTTGAACCTGTGACTTCTTAAGAGGAAACACATATTTTTGATCATTAACCCCACTCAAACTGTATATTCTTCCATATCTCTCACATAAAGGAAAAAAATCAATGTAGATGACACATTCGCTTCTCTTTTCTTCCCCGTATATGGCCCGTATATGGTAGTTCTGCTCTTTCATCTCAACTAGAATTCATTTTTATACCATAAATAGCTTTGTAACTGAATCTAGGGGAATGAAATTATCCCATTTCCGCAAAGAATTCTAAAATTATCCATCTCTCAGATTCAACGCC
>SNQJ01S0163558.1:0-17572 GCA_010110895.2 Picea sitchensis | reverse complement strand
GTTGAGAAATCTCAGCAGAACACCCAGTGATGTTGGACGCATGGTGGAAAACGACCAAAGAAGATGAAGAGTCACGATGATGATCAGATAGAGCACTCAATTTGCAGAGGAATTTGGCACAGAGTGTGCATGCAGAGGCATTGCGAATATTGCATGCACAAGATGCACAGAAGTTATATATACATGGTACAGAGAAGAGAAGGGTTGATGTTGTTGTTGGAGTTGTTGTGCTTGCTGTTGTCGTGGTGGAGGATTCAAGTGTGAGCAAGGAGGTAGAGCGCAGGAGAAGAGATGCATGCTAGAGGAAGGTTGCATCAAAGGGGTATGGTGCAGAGAGTATAAAAGGATGAAGAATAGAAAGTGCAAGAGGATGCAAAAGGCACTGATCCAGACAGGACAGAGCAGCGTAATAGAACAACAACAGGGTTGGTAAGCCATTGAATAATTTTATATAGCTGTAGCAAGTTTTAGTAACAAAGAATTTATTATTCAAGGTGGTTGAGAGGTGCTAGGGAGGATTGGTGTCCTCAAAGGTTCAAGTGGGTGCTTGAACACAGGGAGTTGGTGCTTCCTTCTAGTTGGTGCTATAGAAACTAGGGAGTTGGTGCTTCCTTCTAGTGGGTGCTAGAGAAAATAGAGAGTTGGTGCTCTCGGCAGGTTGCATCTTGCAAAATAGAGGTTGTAGCCTCATTATGAGTTGGTGCTCATATGTATGATAATGTAAAGAATGTAATTATTACTTATCATATAAAGAAAAAGAGGTTTTTACCCTGTATGGGTTTCCTCGGGAAATATCTGTCTCTATGTTTCTCATATATGTGACTGATGTTGAATGTGCCATTGTTTATTTCCCTGCATTATTGTGATCATCATTCAGTGTTTCTGTAAAGAGTTTTAAAAGAAGTATTATTGTTTAAGCATGGTGACAATTGATTCACCCCCCCTCTCAGTTGTCCAACACCCTTCCCTATGATCCTTTATGCAGATGCATTGCAAGTATGGTTATGGGTAAGCCAAAGAAAACCCAGGATGATCACTAGTGATGATGATGAAAGGGGAGTAAAAGGTACAAGTATGAATACACGTTATGGAAGAAAGTACGAGAAAATATTTCCTAGAGAACCGACAGATACAACAACTGGTGACCCATGTATATTGGTGGATGGTAACTTTTTTATATGGACTTCAAAGAACACTATTTATTTTTATAGGTACAATATGAAGAATATAGAGGAAAAATAACAAACAAGACCAAAGATCACAAAATATAAAGAACAATGAAGTAAATAGTGTAGAAAATGAAGATGAAGATGAGACTAGTTCAAAGGACCAAGTGAAAAAGGGAAATGATTGGATCACAATTATTCATTAAGGGGAGCATGATGAAATAATTCCTACTTGTGATTATCAATAATTAATTAAATGATGGTTTTGTAATGATGTAGAATAAACTCTAGAATGTTTTGTATGAATTAGATATGCAGAGGAATAAGGGAATTTAGGGATGGAAATATATTGAGAGATTCATGGAGATATTGTGGAGAAAGTTATGGAGATAATTATGCATTTGGTTTGAATGGAAAATATAAATATGAAATAGTTGTTATGGTCACCTATCATTATATAAGGGACCATTTATATACTATAAGAAGAGACATGGGAATGATGATTTAATAAATATAATTTCCCCTTTAGGGATTTCTTAAGCATAAGATCCTAGCGTCCCTTGCTTTGCATACTGTAGTGTATGACTGCATGTTTTATTGTTGTGCCACTGTGAGATTACATTATTTTGGTATCAGAGCGTGGATAAGAGAGATATTGATAGGTTAAGGAGCAACGATATGTTATTTTGTTAAAGTTCCATTGTACTTTATTTATTACGCATCTCTCACATCCTATGGCCTTGAGGTAAATTTGGAAAGAAAAAGAGGGCCTGTTTGTTGGAAAGCGGAAGAAAAACAGAGCATAGAAAGAGCATAAAACTAATAACATCAAACCAAACACAACACAACAACAATCACACAATTGAAACAGTGATTTATGTGGAACTCAATGCGGGAAAAAACCATGGGTCAATGATGGTCGGCATTCTTACTATTCAAGGGAGAATTACAATATCCAACACATGAATACAACCATCCTCTCCTCAAAGACACATTGTACTCCACAATATTGTGTCTTGCTCACACACTCTACACATTTCCCTCTCAACTCTATGGGTATGATCGTATATATAGAATCTCTCAAATAGTTAGACTAACTGATTTTAATTAGATCCACCAATTACACAATCCATTCATAGAAGAGTGCATGTATGCACATTCCTAATATAGCTACATGAATGTGCATGTGACCACATGGGAATTTCATTGGCATGTTTCCAACAATCTCCACCTTGACAACAATTTACTTGATATATCATGCCCTTAATTCATCACTTTTATGCAAGACAAGGGAAGACAAACACCATCACAACTCTGCAACTTCTCTAACAATATTGTTACATGAAGATGCCTGCACAATTCACTCCAGGTTGGACGATTCTTCCTCCATCAGTAACCTGTCTAATAAATTGATGCACTTATCCCATTTTGATACATTTCACATTTAGTCAAATGCACAACACTTTGACCACCATAAAACACCACATCATGTACCCGTCCAAACTTACCCAATAGATCCTTGCATTCTTGCAAGACATAACTTGAGGTAGGTCTCCTCTTGTCCAAATCTCATGAATCATAACCATAGACTAAATCACTGCAACCACTGTAGGTGATACTTGTGCTTATGTGTTTGAAGCACCCATTTCCATTCTCGTCACCAATTTTTTCCATGTGTCTACTGACAACACCAACTACATGTGAAATGATTACCATTTCCCATTGCAATATTCAAACTTCCTACTAGCACATAATACTTGAGACATATAACCCTTTTCTTATTCATCAATTAGGACAAAAAACTGAAGAAAAATTACAGTGGAAAGCCAAAGGGATTTTACCTGTTTCACATTATTCATACCGAATTTCCTGAGTATCTTCACCACATACTTTTGTTGTGATAACCAAGTTTACCATATCTCTTGTCCCTGTATATTTCCATACCCAAGATTTCTTTTGCTGCTCCCAGACCCTTCATAACAAACGTCCTAACCAACTGATCCAACCTGTTGACCTCAACCATGCTTGTGCTTGCAACAAGCATAACATATAACACTAAGATAATGAATATACCATAAACACAATGGTTATACTCACTTATTGTAAAATTTGGCTCACCATGAAGGAATCAAACACCCTGTACCATTTTCCTAGGCTTCAGGCCATACAATAATTCTTAAGTTTGCAAACAAATATTTTGTTGCGATTCTAAACTAACCATTATGGTTGTTCAAAATAAATACCCTTATCCAAAAACGTTCATGTAAAACATTTTTAACATCTAGATGTACTAACACAACTAGTGCTAACACAACATGAATAGAAACAGGATTTTAACAACTAGTGAGAGACTTTCATGGATATCAATACCTTCCAAATACCCTTCTACTACTAGTCATGCTTTGGACCTTTCATCTTTTACTATGTCTATTTTTATAAAAGGAGATTCATCAAACACTGCATCTTTGTCCATGATTATTATGTGGGTAGTAGTATCCCATAGTCTACACCCCTTAACAACATCACCATATCAAATATCTACCTATTTGATATGGTTCCTACTTAGACTACTGATAAAAACATAAGCATCACAACTGAATAATTTTACATTTGAGTAATTACTAGATGACCTGTTCATACCTCTTCTTGAATCTTCCAGTCTTTTGCAACCGATGGTGACCGATTTAACAAATAGCACAACCGCTTATGTTCACAACTATTGTTGCAACTTGGCATTACTAAACATGCCTATTTGATCCCATCTTCCTTGCAATACTTTCCAAGTTCCATGGATATGAACTTACCTTCATCATATATTCTCAAACACTTGATTGACCTTCCAACACATCAACCTTTCTATAGACCCATGTTTCTAACCTGGACACATTGCTCCACCTCAAACATTGCATTCAAACAACCTTGATCAATTCCAACCAAGACGACCAAGTAAGACTTCACCTCTTACCTCTAGTCCCATTTACAATGGAGTTCATCGAGCCTTTTATAGGCTTCATTGCATGAAATCCATGGACACAATACCACGGGATACCCAAAAAACATGGACCCAAAAAATCACGTTCTTTGACCTAAAAACCAGATTTAACTCATTAATTGTTTCACTTAGTCAAGGTTAACCCAACACACATGCCCCCCCACATATTCAATCTACCTAAATCTATGCTTAGAAATTTCATAGGTGACCTGATAAACCATGGGTACGCATGCCTATCCAGGTCTTACAAACATATGCCCATTTACATGTAATCAACAATTTTTACAACTCCAAAGTAAATACATTTTTTTTTATTTCACGGTGACTCAACCATCATCGCCCTACACCTTCTATGTGAACACATGTGGTGAGACACAACAAACAAAAAAAACTTCATCAACCATACATGTAGTTGAATTTTCTTCTTTTGTGGAGTCCTCTTTGGATTCTTTTTGTCTTTTCCAACAATCCTTCTTGAGATGCTTAGATTTGCCACATAACCAACATTTTCCCTTACCCTTAGTGTATTTTGAATTAGACCTTATTGTACCTTTTTTTATCTTCTCCTCCTTCTATAGATCGACCTATGACCACCACTTCTTCTGTTGTTGAGGCTTCCTTACTGGATCTTCTCCTCATCTCCTTAGAAAAAAAAATTCACACAACAGTGTCATAATCAATGGCATCTATTGAGCTAAACCACATAGTTGTGACCAGATGAACCCAAGACTCAAGAAATGAACATAGTAGTGTAATCGCCTTGTCCTCATCTTCGTACGTTATGTCCATACTAGATAATTGACAAATCAGAGTATTGAAAACATTCAAGTGATCAAAAATTTTCATACCTTATTTCATCTGCAAGTTGTACAACTTCCTCTTCAAGAAGATTTTGTTCATCAAGGACTTCATCATATGCAGATTCTTCAGTATGTTCCAAAAAAATTTTGTTGTCTCCCCTTCAACGATGTTAAACAAAAATTCATCTTCCAAACACAAACGAATGGTACTGAGATCTCTTGCATCCAGATCTTCCCAATCCTCATCTATCATGCTTACCAGTTTATTTGTCTTTCCAGCCAACTCCTTTTGTAATCCTTGTTGCACAAGCAGATCCCACATCTTGAGCTTCCATAGTGCAAATCTATTCTTACCACTGAATTTATCCACCTCAAAATTAGAACTTTGCATCTTCTCCATTAGCACAAAAAACCACCCAAACCAAGTTTATAATACTAAGCTTTAATATGGAGGAGAAAAATTATACTTTCCAAGTTAACCACCAAATATTAATTAAGGGTTCTAAACACAAATATTTAATGTATTCTACCTTAAAACCTCTATTTTAAAAAACAAAAAAAATCCACCTCTTAAATAATATTATAGCATTCACCCATCCTTTATCAAGTATATTCCTTTAAACCTTTTTTTCCAAAAAGAAACGTCAACGAATAAAATATTCACCCATTTAATTATGAATTTGATCCTCCATGTGCTTAACAAAAATTCAACTCCATACCTTGAGTTATGTTCATATCCACATGCATTCAAAGTTAAGAAACTTTCCACAGTGATCACTCCACGACTATCACGCCAGTCTCTTTACTTAGGGGATCTCCACAATAGCCCATCCAACACAGCTTAGGGAACGATAGTTTGATGATTATCGTTTCTCCCTGCAACAGACTCATTTTTTCCTTACAGTCTAGCTAAATTTGATCCAATGACCCACGGTACCTTCAAATATTCACTCGGTTAACCTATTATGATCTCCAACGACCAGATTCTCTTCTCCTTCGCTCTCAGATCTTTCAACTCTGCGCTTTGATACCACTAGTTGGGCAGCGAAAGAAAAAAAAATCATAAACATAGCATAAAATAGAGAACATTAAGCCAAACACAACACAACATAAATCACACAATTGACATAGTGATTAATGTGAAAACCCAATGTGGGAAAAAATAATAGGGAAATGATAGTCGATATTCTTATTATTCAAGGGATAATTACAATAGACAGCATAGGCATACAACCATCCTCTCCTCACAAACACACTTTACTCCACAATATTTTGTCTTGCTCACACACTCTACATGCATTTACCTCTCACCTCTATGGGTATTCCCATATATAGCATATCTCAAACACTTAGACTAACTGATTATAATTAGATCCACCAGTTACAGAATCTGTTAATCGACCTTTCCCTAGAATCCCCCTCTATGTGAAAACTATGCTTGAGGAAGAGTCAATTGACCCTTCCACTAGATACCCCTTGACATGAATACCATCCATGAGGAATAGTCAATTTACCCTTATACATGATCCCCTTCCATGAGAATACTATGTTGGAGGAAGGGTAAGTCGACCCTTCCTCATACACCTCTTTAGTGGAAATACTATGTTGGAGGAAGTGTCAGTAGATCCTTCATTGCATTTCTCTTGATGAAATTTCTATGTTCAAGGAAGTTTTGGTCAACCCTTGCATGGGATCCCCTTTTTGTAAAATATATGATTGAGGAAGGGTCAATCAACCCTTCCACTTGATACCCCTCAACATAAATACCATAGCTAAGGAAGGGTCATCCAACCCTTATCTATGCTCCCCATCCATGAGAATACAATGTTGGAGGAAGGGTTAGTTGATCCTTCGTCATGCACCTTCTCAATGAAAATAATATGTTGGAGGAAGATTCAACTAACCCTTTCTTAGGATACCCCTGTACATAAAACCTATGCTTGAGGAGGGTTCAACTGACCCTTCGACTAGATACCCCTCAACATGAATACCATCCTAGAGGAAGGATCAATTGTCCCTCCTCTGTGATTCTACTTCATGAGAATACTATGTTGGGGGAATTGTTAGTCGATCCTTCTCCAATTAGTTCATGTAAACAAAATTAATATGCTTGAGGAAGGGTCAATAAATCCTTCCTTAGAATCACCATTTACACAAAAAATATGCTTGGGGAAGTGTTGGATAACCATTCCACTAGATAACCCTCAATGTGAATACTATCCTTAAGGAAGGTTTGGTTGACCCTTATACTTTCTCCCCCTCCATGTGAGTACTATGCTAGAGGAAGGGTCAATTGACTCTTCTCTAGGATCCCTATTATTTGAAAACTTTGCTAGAGGAATAATTAGTCATTCCTTCCATTGGATACCCCTTGATGTGAATACCATCCTTAAATAAGGGTTTGGAAACCCTTATCCATGGCCCCCCTTCGTGATAATACTATCATTGAAGAAGGGTTGGATAAACCTTCCACTATATATCCCATGACAAGAATAGCATCATCAAGGAAGGGTTAACTAACTCTTTTCCATGAGAACACTATGTTGGAAGAAGGGTCAACTGATTTGTCCCAAGATCCCCCTTTTGATTTTTTTTTTCTTGAGGAAAGGTTGCTATACCCTTTGATTGGATACCCCAAAATGAAAATATCATTCTTGAGGAAATTTCAATTGACCCTTCTCCATTCTCTCCCTCCCTGAAATTTCTACAATGGAGGAAGGTTCAGTCAACCCTTCCCTAGGATATTGATTATGAAAAAAAATTGCTTGAGGAATGGTCTACCAATCCTCCCCCTAGATACCCCATTTCCTGAATACCAGCTTTGAGAGAGGGTTATATGGACCTTCTCCATGCTCTCCCTCCATGAGAATACCATGAAGGAGGAAGCATCATTCAACCCTTCCCCGAGATCCTCCTTATGCAAAAATATTTCTTGAGGAAGGGTTGGATGACCCTTCCACTATATTTACCTCAACATGAATAACATCCTTCAAGGAGATTCGATCGAAATACTATGCTTGAAGAACAGTTGATCAATTACCCTTCTTCCCGCTCCCCTTCCATGAGAATTCTATGTTGGAGGAAGGGTCGACTGACCCTTCCATATGATCCTTTATGTAGATGCATTGAGAGTATGGTTATGGGTAAGACAAAGAAAACCTAGGATAATTATTGGTGATGATTATGCAAGGGGAGTAAAAGGTAAAAGTATGAATACACATTATGGAAGAATGTACGAGAAAATATTTCCTAGAGAACCGACATAAACAATCATTAGTGACCTATGTATACTGGTGGATGGTAACTTTTTTATATGGACTTCTAAAACACTATTTATGTTTATAGTTACAATATGAAGAATATAGATGAAAAAGAAAAAACAATATCAAAGATCACAAAATACAAAGAACAATGAAGTAAATAGTGTATAAAATAAATATGAACATGAGACCAGTTCAAAGGACCAAGTGACAAAGGGAAATGATTGGATCACAATTGTAAATGTGTTGAACCTACACATAATATATCTAGCTAGAAAATACACACACATTTGCAGAGAGAAATTGAGAAAGAAGGAGAGAAAGAATAGAAGAATTCTCATTAACCATTATGAATAATGAATCATTTACACATGATATACTCTGTATAAATAATTCAATGCACACTGGAGGAGAACCAATTCACCATATTGGTGTTCTAGAGTGATTTGGACACACAACAACAGTTACAAGAGTGAACTACCACCTAGTCTAGTCTCTCAGGAAGTTATGGGAGTGAACTGCCACCTAGCCGAGTTAACTAGTCAACTAGTCTTCAATTAACTGAATAAACAAAGAATAGTGAGGATTAGTTGAAGGAATCAAGGTTAATGCACTAGTCTGGTGATGATCCCAAGGTAATTTTTCATTACCATGGTGATGATCCCAATGTTGCATGGTGAGAAAACCAATGCATCATCTAAACTCAACTCAAATCTAAACTCAACTCAACTAGTCAAATTGAAGTGTCAACTGAAAGAGAATATTCTCCAGGTGGAATATTCTCCCCTAAAATATAGGATATTGGATAATGACTAATTATGACTAATAAACAAGGAAAAACCTTAGGAAAAATAAATCCTAGGTGTATGTGAAGTAACTCCAACACCCCTCCTGAACATCACTATGGTGAAAATAAAGAATGGGTCCCGGAAATGAGGCCATGTTAGGTACCCAAATACAAAAGATACACTGAAATAAAGTGAGGAAAGAGGGAAAAACTCATGGGAAACCCCCCCCTCAAGGTACAATCTATGTAAAAATAAGAACTACAGTTGCTAGGAAAATGTGTCCTTCACTCCAAGATGAATTCACAGAGAATGGAACTTTTTCTCAATGAAGGTCTTGGTAAAGATGTCTACCATTTGTTCTGCTAAAGGAAAAAAGTGTAGGTCGATTATCCCCTCCTGTACTAAGTCCCAAATGTAGTGCATGTGGATCTCGATGTGCTTCATCAACTGCCTCTGAACTAGATCTTTGCAGAACTTCAGATTTCTCTAGTTGTGACACTAAATGACGATCGACCAATGAAACTGAATGCACAACTCCATGAGAAAATATTGTATCCACATAGAATAAATGGTTATGATAACTACCCATCTATACTCTACCTTGGATGAAGATAGAGTAATGGTGTCTTGCTTCTTTCTCGACCAAAAGATAGGCCTAGAACCAAGACTGAGTGAGTAACCAGATGTAGACTTGTTATCAATGCTATCACTAGCCCAGTCAGAATCAGTAAACCTGATGAGATATAATGTAGATTCTGCTTCATAATGAATCCCAAAGGTGATGGTTCCCTATACGTATCGAAGGATACACTTTGAAAACTTCCAATGTATATCATGCGACTCTTGCATGAACCTGGAAACTGTGCCTACTGCATAGGAGAGGTATGGTCTAGAGTGTGTTAGATACAACAAGCTCCCCACTAGATGTCTATACAGTGTGCTTTCAACTAGTGGAGTCTCCCCTCCATCCTCAAGTTTGAATCTTGATAGGAATGGAGTCAGAGCAGACTTGCAATCTTTCATGTGAAATCTCTCAAGGATATCTCATGCATACTTGGCCTAAGACATTTTGATGCCCGATGCATCCTGATTGATCTCAAGTCCAAGGAAGAAGTGTAGTGGACCCATGTCTTTCATCAAAAACATATCATGTAGAATCCTCTTGACTGCAGAAATCGCTAAATTAGAGCAATCGATGATCAACAAATCATCAACATACAAAACTAAGAGTAGAAGTGAATCAACTATCATGAGCATGTAGACATTCGGGTCTAATTTAAAATGTACAAAGTTATATGAAAATAGGTAGGAGTCCATCTTGGCATACCATGCCCTAGGAGCCTACTTGAGGCCATAAAGAGACTTCTTCAGTCGACAGACCAAAGATGAGTCCTGTATAAATCCCTTGGGTTCTCTTCACTATCGCATCAAAGATGAGTCCTGATAAATCCCTTTGGGATACCCATAGATCTCCTCAAAGTGATAACCATGAAGAAATGTATTCTTCAAGTCCATCTGATGTACTTCCAATCCCTTGGTTTCCGCAATGGCAATTTCCAATCATATGGAATCCATCTTCTCTCATCGAGTGAAGGTATCATCATATTCAATATCATGAACCTGCTGAAAGATTTTGGCAACAAGCTTGGCTTTGTATTTACTAATCTTTACATCCAGCTTGGTCCCTAGGACCCATCTTCTATCTCACAAATTTTCTCCTGCATGAAGGAGAACTGCATTCCAAGTTTGTTTCTTGAGGAGGGAGTTGTACTCCTTTTGCATGGAGGATTCCCTAAATGGATTTCCAGCAGCCTCACCATAAGAATGTGGATTTGAAGACTTAACCAAGAAAATATGCCTAGAGGGAATGGTTCGGTATAAGAGGCAATAGGAGGATCCTCAACCAAATCGGTCCTCCTAGTATCTCGATCACAAAGGATATCCCCCAGATCCCAAGAATATTTGTACCCACTTACCTTTGCTCGCTTTGCAACTACATCTAGATGCTCTGTATCTGCATATGACTTTACTGACTCTAAATATGAATCAGAAATATTGTCTGAATAAGACGGTATGTGCATGCTCATCGCCTCGTATAGTGGACAATGAAGGTGTCTGCATTTGGCTGTTGAGGTACATGCGAGCAACATTCCTTGAATTGGACACTTCTTTCAATGATGAGTCTGTCCGAGGAAATATCAATGAGTATTTATACCTTCATTGTCAGACCAACAAAATACACAGCCTTCTCTGTGGATGAAGCGCCTTCCTCTTTTCAGAGGGAACTGGGCCCATGCACGAATCGAAATGAGAAAGTGAGTCATTTTTGGTTTGAGGGGTCTTATCCTTGATGATATATATGGGGAGATCTGTTCTAGATGTATGTTGCACAATTATGATTTGGCCCATAGTCTCCGTGGTAGTGACTTTCTTGTCGCGATGCAAGTTTCCATCTCCTTTAGAGATATGTTTTTCCGCTCAACAACCATGTTTTTCAAGTATAGGGAATTATATGTCGAATCGTAATCCCTACTAAGCGGAAAATATCATGTATCCATCATTGACATACTCTCCTCATTATCGTCAGAGGAATTTGATCTGTTTTCTCGACTATGTCTCAACAGGCTTTTGTGAAATCTTTTGAGGTGCTGAAAAGATCTCTTATTTTTTTCTTGAGAAAGAAATTCCAAGTATGGCTTGAGAAATCATCAACAAAATGAGAAAACCTGCTTGTTGATCGATGATGTAGAAAAAGGACCCATGAGGGTCATTGTGGATCATTCCCAAAGGTGAAGAAGTTCTCCGAGTCTTTCTTTTGTCGAATCTCTCTTGAGGGTATTTTCTGAGATTACATCCCTCACATACTCCCTTTGGAGAAATGGATGTCTAATATACCATCAACCAATATTTTCTTTCTAATTTTTTTCATGTATCTGAAATTCAAATTCCAAACCTTTCACCCATATTTCATACTACTTTTATCAACATGAGTAAGCAAGAAAGCAGAATCAGGTTCAATGAATTTAAATGTATGCAATCTAGATCATGATTTGTTCTTCAATCGCAGCAACCCTAGAGTTGGTTTGTAGTTGTATATGTCCAAGAAATTTAGTGTGAATATGAATTTATTTCTAGTGCTATAATTCATCATCCCATAGCTAATGGAGAGTGTTTCTGGATTAAAAATTTGGGAACGCAACACATTCCCCTCTAAGCTGCTGGTGAGTTCAGAATCATTCTTTGCCAAATGCATTTTAGATAGAAGAGTTGTCCCCCATCATAATAAGAGAACCTTTTCATGCATCCAATGAACAATATACTTCTTTTGATGCAGACATGTTATGTGATACTCCTGAATCTAATGCATCCAAGCATCGGAATAGGAGTTGATGGCAATCAAGGCATGGCTAGAATTGCCTTTCTGGGATTCCGGGATCTTCTCGCTTCTTCTTCTTCTTGGCACCTTGTACGCAATTCCATTGTTGTTTTGATGACTATTTGGAGACATTAGATATTTTATTTCTTTTTCATCCATGCACATTGTGGATGGAATCATTTTGACAAGATGTGTGCATTTCTCCTTTTCTTCCCTTTTTCCCTTCTTTGATCCAGAGGCATAGGTGAAGGTTTTTGTAATTCCTTCCTTCTTCGATGTGCATGAGATTTCCTTTGTCTTATATTTAATTTTATGATATTCATTTTACTCCATCTTTGCAAGTAGAAGTGCATGCGCCCTTGGGACTTTGTTTGTGCCCATGTTGATGAGCTTACTTTTCTTGTGTCGTGGATTTGATAAAGTCCTCAATAGAAGGCATCTTCCAGTATTCAAGGTGAATATGACATAATATAATGCTGATACAAATAGAGAGAATTCAGGACCAATTTTGGAGAGAATGGTGAGAACCATTTGTTTCTACTCCTTCGATTTTATCAACCCTGCAAGATTTGAGTTGCGACAGTAAATCCTTGAATTTTGTAAATAAATCTTGGATATTGTTGAATATTTTTGGATCCAATGTGAGTAGCTCCACCTCCATCATGTGTCCCCTCATCTCATCTTGTTTTCAAAATATCCCTTCCAAGGTGGTATAGGATTCATTGGGATTCTTTGCTATAGTGGGAAAACCCCCCTACAGACTACACTAGGGTTCTAAAGTGCAGGCAGAGCTAACCATCTAAAGTCTCCTAATTTTAAAAACTATCATGACAACACCCCACATTCATGCATAAAATACAAAGTATAGGGATCTGATAGTCCTACCTTAAACTCCATGTCCGATGTCAATCCCTTTGCACCTGGTCATTTCTCAACTGCAAATATCCTCCCAAGGTTGACCTGCATTCACCAAAAGACAAACAAGAAACTACTAACATGTATTCTATATATGAATTAGTGGGTTAGATGTCATAACAAAATGTAAATCAAACATAAAGATTAAACATATCATATGGTGGGACGACAAAAGTATTTCTTTATATTAATCTCACAAAGTCACTTACAAAACAAGATCAACGACTGCTCCTTGAACCCGGTCCTGGGCTCCTCTTCACCAAGCTCCAACTGATTCTGCATATCCTTCTTCTCTCATACTTCTCTCTAGATAATGGGAATAGGCTTATGGATGAGGAAAAAGGGGCAAGAATAAGGAATTATGGCTCAAAACTCACAATGTGGCTGTAAATTCTTGGGGCAAGTGGGGAAAGAAAAATGGGCAGAGTTTCACTGTTGCTATGTTTCTCCTTGGAATGAGACCCCAACACCTCTTTTTATATACCAAAAATATAATTATTCGGTTGGGTGATGGGCTATAGGCAGTCAATTGGTTAGGAAACCACCCAATAGCCCGTAATCTCAATGAATCCCTTGCAACGTTTTATTTTTTACAACTTTTGTGAGTATACGCGAGCTATAATGGTGCAACTAGCGTACGTATGCAGGCAGTAGTGATGCAACTAGCGTACATATGAGGGAAGTAGTGGTGCAAGGTGTGTACATCTTCAAAAATTTTGTTTTTAAGAAGAGATGTTCAATATTGGCTTGGCAAAAATAGTAAGTAAGATGGCCTGTTGTTGGGTATGCATGTCTGGTGAAAATAAGGGTTATAATAGATTCCCCCTAATGTGTGAGGTCAGAAGAGCATTTGAATGGCTGAAACAAATTAAAAATATTTACCAACGTAAGAAGCGAGTGAGCCCGGGACTAGGGTTCGGGAGGTGCCATCTGCAAAATAACAATTGTCTCACCGAGGCAGGCATACCCATGCTCAGGATGAAATAAATCATGGTTGCCAATCAAATACATTGAAGATCCATGTCATATAAATATATAAAGTGTAGCTGCGAGCAATACACAATGGATCTACATCTCAAAATAAAATATATACATGTATAATATCCATCTTCAAGAAGCCAATGATGCATGATGGATGGAGATGAGGTCTTTAGAGCTCGAGCAACAAATTCAAGATCTTTAAAACTCGAGTAGGAGTGAAATGTGAGTGTAAAAATTCACTACCCAAAGGTCTTCGATGACTCATTGCGGAAAAGACAAGAGAATCTCGATGATCAAGAAAATAATTTCATTTATTTTGAACAAGGACTTGATTGAACTGTAAAGAAGGTCAGGCATGAGGTCAAGAGACAAACTACAGAGAGGCAGACTGAAGTTGGGTAAAAATTCCCTTGGACAATAGCACATCTAATGATCACACTTAGGCAACATGACATGGACATAAGTTCACGATGTAGGAGGCAACGCAAACTCTCCATATGTTTGGAAGAATAACCAAATGGAGGAGGACACAACTCTATGTTACGAGAACAGATTCCTAAGGTCATATTAAATCCCAAAGATTGAAGAAAAAATGGAAGGATGTGCTTTGTCCAAGGGTGACTCATTGTGCTGCCATAAAAAGAAAATACTTTTCCCTTCCTCTTTTTGGGGTATATTTTATTTTTTTGTCTTTTTAAATATTTTCAAAGATTGAAAAAGAATAAAAGAATGCTACATTACAAAGGAGGAACGAGTGTCACAAGAATACTAGTTCCAAGCGCAAGGAACACACTAATTCTCAGAGAAAGGAGACATGTGCAGGGAAAGGACACTCTGGAAAATTCCTCCATGGGTCAAGGTGTCAAGACATAAAGGAAAAGTGCTACAAGGCTTGTGTATAAGGCATGCTTCATAGGTTTAGTTGAGAGAAACATGGAGCTGGAATTAGGCCAAAGACACAGGAATGCAAATGTGATTGATAGGACACAATGATAACGCCCTTCAATGTAATTTTAAACGATCTCAGAGAATGTAATCTCGGTGGTTTTTCATTTTTAGAGAGTCTAAAAAAGCACAAAAGAAGACTCCACCGGGGTACCTTTTTCGGGGATAGTCTAGTCGGCTCGAAAAAGGGATAAATTAGCACCGAAAAATATGTCTATTCAAAACCATTTTAACGAGTGTGACACAGACAAGATCACTCGACAATATTTTCAATTTTAACAAGTCTGCCAAGAGCTTAACTATGGAATCACTACCTTTTTCTAGCTTTAGTATCCTTAGCCCAAAAAAGGTGAAATTTACTGAGGAGAAATATCCTGGCAAGACGAATCTCCCGAGGTGTACTTTTTTCCTCCTCAATCTACAGGCCGGAAAAAGGGGTAAACTCATCCCAGTAGATGTTTTTCTGAACCAATTAACGAGTGTGAAAGAACAAGGTCACTCAACGATCTTTTCAATTTTAAGGAGTCTGAAAAGAGCTTAACTATGGACTCTGTAATGGATGTTCTTCTGGACCAGTTTAACGAGTGTGAAGAAACAAGCTCACTAGATGATATTTTCACTTTTAGGGAGTTTGAAAAGAGCTTAACTATGGACTCCGTGGGGATTCCTTTTTCGTAAATTAGTCCCTCAAGCCCGAAAAAGGGTTAAACTTATACCTGAGAATACTCTTCTAGAGAACCAAAGTTCCTAGAGTATACCTTTGTTCATACAATTGACCATCTGGACTGAAAAAGGGGTAAACTACTGTCAGATAGACATGCCTTCAAATTTTAGTTTGGCGAGTGTGAAGGGAAACAAGATCACTCGACAATCTTTTCATGTTTAGAGGGTCTAAAAAGGGATTAAAAGAAGACCCGTTTGTTTCTTGGGAGTCCCAAGGGTGAGGCCAAGAGTGATAATATATCAGACATGTGAAGGCTCAAACTCCTAATTAAGACAAGACTAAAAGGACTACCGAGCCTATAGTCATTAGCGACGACATGGACACCAAAATGCAACCAGGCTCTACCTAGGGAATCCATGTGAGGGTAGGCTCTACCACTAAATTACGACACTTCAAGAGCAACAATGACATTTCTGTGTCACAATTCGGTGGGGTCGATCCTATGGTAAAGAAAAATAGACAACGAGGTGCAACAAGTGGAGGTGGAATCCTAACATAAATGCACAAAGTTGGAAAAATGAATTTTCACCAAAGGACCTTAAAACTGCCCTAACTTCCAAAAATTTCATCGAACCAAAAGTAAAGTGTATCGTAACATCCAATGAGAAACTCAAGAACCACGTTACATGATTTTCAGGCTAGAAAAAATGACAATGGGGGTCAAAAAATGACAAAAAGGGCCAAAAAAGTCGATAAATAGAAGTCGGCAGCTCATTATCACCATTACAAATTGATAATTGAACAAAAAGCCAAAAACACCCCTTTGTGAAAGAAGTTGATTCTGGGAGCTTCAGTGGACGAAACAAACTTTCGCCTAGACCAAGTAAGTACAAACTAGTCCCTCGTGTATTTCCAATCTTCATTTTTTTTTTTTTTTTTTTTGGAGGTGTGCACACCCTTAAAAAGGTCGACCCTGCGTGTATGCGGGTTGTCCAAGAAAAAAGCGCATATGCACATGGGTAGAGAATAGTTTTCCCATGTACATACGTGGTTGTCCCCAATACAGCCCATGTACATCCTCAAACATATGAAAAAATTAAAAATGCATCATTTGACTCTCCTTTGAACTTGTCATTTTGCAGAATTTATGTCCATTGGAGAGAGAGAGAGAGAGAGCATGAGGACATTTATACAATGGTTGAGGAAGACCCTGTTGTTGTCACCTCTTTAAAATAATGCGGGTTGTGGAAATTATTTCGGTGTCCACTCATGCGGGCACAACCCAGGCTGTTGAATGCTTTGGTGGATTACTGGCACCCAGATGCAGAGGCTTTTATGCTCAAGGGGAAGTCGTTGACTCCAATGATTGAGGACATTTACTTCCTGACTAGCCTCTCAAGGAGAGGTGAACCAGTCAACCTTCATTATTTTCTTCCTGGGCCACACGATATTGTCGAATTGATCGGGCAACACTGTGAGGTTGGAACAGATAAAGTGGGTCCCAGGTACCGATCCACAAAATCACCAACCTATCATTGAAAGTGATAGTTTTACTTATTGGGTGGATCACTGGATCCGCGGCTTTACATCAGGCCTCCGAGATGCATATGCATTGTGCAGTACAGTGCTTAAATGCACGAGTGTTTGATTAGAGTACAACCATACTAGAGTGCATGAAGAAACAA
>SNQJ01S0163557.1:0-10024 GCA_010110895.2 Picea sitchensis | reverse complement strand
GTACACGGAAAGGGATAAGATATTAATTAAAAGGGGTAAGATATTAATTATGAGGGGATAAGGTAATAAATGGGTGGATAAGGAAGTAAATGCAAGAGGCGGTGAAGGAAGGATATGGAGGGGAAGGAGGTTTATGAAGGGGATCATTGGACGAGAGATTTTGATTGATTTTTCTTGGAGATTTCTCTTGGATTGGAGGGAGGGGAGTTGAGTTCGATAGTTGGATGGGATGAGTACATGCACCGGTTTGCTGGAGGTTTTGGGCATGGGATCCAGGATATCCATATGATATCCTGGAGCTAGGAAGTTGTCCTAGTTGGCAGGGTGGAACAAGGTTTTGGGCAGTGTTTACATAGTTCAGCAGTGGTCAACAAGGAAAGCGGACCAACGGAGGGTTAGCATCAGGCCCAAGTATTTAAAATTATGTATTTTTTTTTAATATGTTATAAAATTTTATTATTCGATGATCAATTTAAAATGCGTAGGTGCTCAACTTAAAGGAATTATTGAATTTTACTGTTATGTTTGTAGAATTAATTGATGTTAAATACTATGGTCACTACAATCTGTTATCTTAAGTTTTAAGTAGCATATATGTGGTCCTTTTATTTGGTCTCATATTAAGGAAAAATTTCATTTATGTATCCATGTCATGGTTTCTAAAGCATGTTTTTTCTTAGAAGCATTAATTTCATTAACCATATTCTATTGCATATGTAGGTGTGAGGTGTGGAAATCAACATTTGAACAAATTTGTACATGATCCTTGTATATTCATCATCTTTCATATTTGCTATATTAATTTTTCACCATCTTACAACATATGCTCTTATGATCTATAATATTGTAAAGAAAGACAAAAATAACACAAGATACGAGTAAGCAAAATGAACCATTTGTCATATTTAGTAGAATAGGGAGTCTTTATATATACATTGGTTCTGATCAAAAGTGGACCAATTATAACTAACCAATTGCTAGAAAAGGTCACAAACCCTAACAACTATCTTAGTTTACTAGTTCCTTTCCCTTGGGACTTGTACCCAACCTCCCAGGTAGAGATCTGCTCCATCTGGCTTTTGTAGTGAAGTGCGCTCCATCTGGCCTTTGTGGTAGTGCCACACTGGTTCCTTCAATCCTACCCAGTTCCTCCCTGTTTAAGCCTTGAAGTGTCCCGACTTCCGTGAGAAACTGCAGAAACTGTTGAGACTATGATAGTCATTTAGCTTGGGCTGGAAGTTGATCCTTGCGACCCACTAGAAAGGAATTGTGTTGTTGAGTGAGAGTAGTGGTGTTGCATGTATCCAACACTATGTCCTGAAGCATAAGTTGTTGGAAATATGAAACCAACTCAGAGGGGCACAAGATTATGACCTCTTCTTCCAGGAGGGGAGGCTCGTGTCATTTGAGACTATTCACATTTACCGCATCGTGAATACCCAACTGTGGTGGAAATTCGAGGCGATAATAATTTTCTCCAACTTGTTGTAGAACTGTGTAAGGACCATAGCGTAGTGGTTTCATCATGTGATAACGTTGGGACTGAAAGCATTGGTGCTCCATGTGAAACCATCCCTTGTCACGAGGAGAAAAAGAGAGTGGGTGGATGTGCACATCATGAAAGGCCTTATAACATTGTTGGGAATCTTGTAAAGCCTTAGAAACTTAAGCTTGTTTATGAGCCAAGGTTTTCAAAAACGACGAGGCAAAGGTTTGCTCTCTTTTTTTTTGTCGAGGAGTACTAGAACATTGGAGTTGTAAAGGAAACTCATAGGGGACAACAGATTGATACCCAAAGAAAGATTCAAAAGAGGACAAGCCAGTAGAAACATGAAATGCCCTATTATAATTGTGATATACAATGTGGAGGGTGGCATCCCACTCTTTAGATTTGGTAAACTCAATGCAGAGGGCATGGACCAGGCTATGATTAACAACTTCGCTTTTTCCATCTGTATGCGGATGGAAAGAAGTGGAGTATTTGAGGTGACAACCCAAGAGAGACCAAATATTTTTCAAAAATGTACCAAGGAAATGAGCATCACAATCAGAGATAATGCTGGAGGGGAGACCAAAATGAGTCCACGCATGAGTGAAAAGAGATCCCCAGTTTGAGAAGCAACAATAGTCTTAGTGCAAGGGACAAAAATGTCCATTTTGGAGAAGCAACACACAACCACCCAAATGAAATCATGATGATGAAAGGTCATGGGAAGACCTTTGATGAAGTCCCTAGAGATAGATTCATAGGGACGAGAGAGAATAAGTAAGGTTTTAATACATGCCATACTTGCAGTTGGTCGACTTATGTTGACTGTAAAGTGTTGGTTGTGGAGCCTGATTATCTTCTTGATTCAGAGGTTTTTTTGAGTCATTCTTGGACCCCATTCCTTAATGTGGGGGTTTGGGGGGGGGATTATCGCCCCATAACTTTCGCCTTGTAGCCCCCCTTGGCAGTGGATTCGGGGGGAGCGCCCCCGAAGCAAAATATTGAGGAAATTGCCTTGTAAAATATTGTAATTTCGTAGTCAATCTGGACCGTTCATTATAAGGTCATGGATTTGACGGTAGAATTTTTGTTAGGTTTTTTTTCCCTAGAAGGAAACCCTCTTTTATGATAAAATTGTATTACGGTTGTGTATGTGTGTGAATATTGTATTCTGAGAGAGGAGATTGTGAGAGAAAGAAGAGAAAATTACAGCGGGTGTGTTGTAGGTTGTATCCCTTCATTTTGTTGGATAATAAAAAGGAAGAACCTTACAATTTCTCTGATGTACATAGCCCACATTGGGTGAACCACGTATATGTGTGTCTCTATTGTATTGTGTATACTTTGTGTTTTATTTCCGCATTTGTTTTATTTTATTTCTCTGTGATCCTATTTTTCTAAAAATTGGTATCATAGCGAAAGGTAACTCACAGGAAAAGAGGGTTCCTGGTTCAAGTGGGAGCAATGGATAAATATGGAAAGTTTACAGTCGAAAAAATTTAATGGCCAAAACTGCTAGTTATGGAAGATGTAGATTGAAGATTATTTATATCAGAAGGATCTATTCCTACCATTGGGTGGAATAGAAAAGAAGAAAAAGACCATGAAGGATGAAGAATGGGATATTCTCAACTGAAAGGAACTAGGAACGCTACGGCTCAGCCTGGCAGCTTCGGTAGCTTTCAATATTTCAAGATAAAAGACAATTAAGGAGCTAATGGATGCATTGCTAAACTATATGAAAAATCCTCATCATCCAATAAGGTATTTCTAATTAAGAGATTATTTAATATGAATATGTCATAAGTTGGGTTTGTTGCAGATCATTTAAATGAATTTAATACAGTTACTAATCAACTAAGTTCCGTAAAAGTGGACTTTGATGATGAGGTTAGGGCTCTTCTAATCTTGTGCTCATTGCCAAAAATATGGAATGGATTGGTCATGGATATAAGTAACTTTGTCTCTAGTTCAAACACTCTAAAATTTGATGATGTTGTTGGTGTTATCCTTAGCAAGGAAATGCGTCAGAAAAGCACAAGTGAAACATCAAGTAATGTGTTAAACATGGAGAATAGGGGAAGACAAAAGGATAGAGGAAAGGGCTTAGGGAATTGTGGGAATTATAAGAAGGTTACATGCAAATCCAGACTGGGAGAGATATAATGTTGGAATTGTGGGAAGAAATGACATCTAAAGAAAGATTGCAAAGCTCCAAAGAAACAAATAGATGGACAACAAGAGAAAATTAAGTAAGCAAATGTAACAGGTGATGTGTTACAAGATGCTTTGATTATTTCTGTAGATAATATTTTTGAGACTTGGGTAGTGGATTCAGGGGCTTCATTTCATGCCACACCCTATAAGAAACATTTTATAGATTATGTTCAAGGTGATTTTGGACAGGTTCATTTGGGTGATGATGCACCATGCAAAATTGTTCGAATGGGAAAAGTAAAAATAAAGCAAAGAAATGGAAACCAATGGTTGTTGAAAGAGGTAAGTGTTCGACAACATGGGTATTCCAACATAGGATGAAAACCTTTACTAACCACTCACACAACCAGATCAATGATCAACACATCGATGTTTTGACGTGGTAAAACCCCTACAAGGAAACATTCACGACCCCAACCAACGCGACCACTTGGAGTAGTTTATTAATGCAAAAGAAAAATATTACAAATAGATTTTACAAGAGATCTTCTCACAATCAATCATCGGAAAATGACCCTCCATGTTATTTAAATAGACATCATGGACCAATCGTTTGTTAATCCACATATCAATGGTCATTAAGATGTAGGAGAATATGAACCATCAGATCACTCTATGTCGGGAACATATCGTGACCATCGGATTTCCTAACTACAAATGCATACTAATGCATACTAAAGAAACACACTTTTACCTAATGAAACATTAGACCAAGTAGATCTTAAGTAACTCCTAAGTGTTTAAATATCCTAACATCCCCTGTTAAGAACAAATTGGGATAGGATTGAAGGATTTACAATAGTGACACAATAGGATTGAAGGATTTACAATAGTGACCCAATCTGAATCAGAGAAACCAACCAATAAAGGATTTCCCCATGAACTATAATGTATCATGAACTGAACTGTACCACGGACATAGAGAAGTATCCTTTGAGCTTCTTTATAATGGATTTCATGGAGTTTTTTCATATACCGGGCAATAATACCAACAACAAAGGAAAGATCAGGATGGGTATGAGTCAAGTATAAGAGGCTACCAACTAACTGATGGTACAAGGTGAAATCAACTTCAGGAGAAGTACATGTAGAAGAAAGCTTGATGCCAGAATAAAAGAGAGAAGGGGTTGGTTTAAAATCATTGATGTGAAAGCGATGAAGAAGGTCACAATCATACTTAGATTGGGAAAGAAAAATTCCTTCATTGGTTTGAAAATCTTGGAGGCCAAGAAAATAGTGCAAAAATCCTAAGTCTGTCATTTCAAATTTCTTCTTAAGGTTGATTTTCACATGGTTTAAAGATTTTGAGTCACTACCAGTAAGGATAAGGTCATCAACATAAAGAAAAGGGATTTTGAGATGGCTTCCTACTTTCTTGGTATAGACATTAGGATCACAATGTCATATGGAGAATCCAGTGGCGATAAGAAAGTTGTCCATTTTGGCATACCAAGCTCGGGGATCTTGATTAAAACCATAAAGAGATTTCTTAAGGAGACAAAGAAGGCTAGAGTAATTCTGGACATAGCCAGGAGTTTGTTCCATGTATATTTATTCTTGAAAATATCCATGCAAGAAGGTATATTTAACATCCATTTGATGGAACTCCCATTTATGTGAGGCAACAAGGGAAAGAACAAGCCGGATGGAATTCATTTTGGAGACATGGGAAAAGGTTTCATTATAGTCAATTCCTTCAACTTGGGAAAATGCTTTGGAAACTAAGCGAGCCTTGTTTCTTTCAACACTTCTATCTAATGCATACTTATTTCTGTAGACCCATTTACATTTGTCAATTTTTCTTCTTTTTGGAAGATGTACAAGATCTCAAGTATCATTTTCCATTAAAGAACGATACTCTTCATTCATTGTTGTATCCCAATCTGGATGACCTGAAGCTTCTGCAAATGTCTCTGGATCATGATCTTTGGAACTTTAGCCAAAACAAAAGAGGATCATTGAAACTGTGAACGTGTCTAACATGGATCTGAAGGATCACTGACAAGGTCACCAGTTGCTTCTCATGTTGAACGGACCCATCTAGGAAGCAGTGGAGCTGGAGATGGTTCTGGTTCATGTTCAAAGGACTCATTTGGAGGAAGGTGAGCAGGCGGAGGTGGATTTTCATCCTCATTGTCATCATCTGACTAATAAAGAAGAATATAAGAAGGAACAAATGCCAAATATGGCTTGTGGACTGAAGAAGGCACAAACATCGAATTAGGCTCGCAAGCCAAAGAAGCAACAAACATCGAATTAGGCTTGCAGGCCAAAATATTTTTATCAAATTTAACATCTCTTCTAATAATAATTTCATTACAATGTGGTTGAATAAGTCTATAACCTTTCACATCTTCAGAATAACCAACAAATATACACTTCTCACTTTTAGTTTACAATGATTTCCTTTTCTCATTAGGAATGTGAGCCCATGCTATATTGCCAAATAAACAGAAGTGGCTTACATATGGTTTTATTTTAGTCCAATCTTCTTCTGATGTTATATTTTTAAGATCTGTTGTGGGAATACGATTTACTATGTAATTTTCACAGTTGATGGCTTCCGCCCAATACTTTAGACTTAATCCCTTAGATTGGATCCTACAATTAGCCATTTCTTTTAATGTGTGGTTCCTTCTCTCAGAAACACCATTTTGTTGTGGTGTATATGGAACATAGTGTTGTATTTGGATGCCTTGTGTAGCGCAATAACTTGTAAAATTATTGTTCATAGATTCTCCTCCATTATTTTTTCTTAACCTTTGAATTTGATATCTAGATTGCTTTTCTACAAGGGACTTGTAGGCCAAAAAAATTTCTCTTAACTTTTAAGAAGTAAACCTAAGTATGTCTGGAAAATTAATCAATGAAAGTTAAGAAATACTTGCACATAGAAAAACAAGGAGAAGAAAGTGGACCACACAAATCACTATGAACAAGTTGCAAAGGGCCCGAGGTGTGCCAAGAGGCACATTTGTCAAAATTGTCCTGATGATGTTTGGTGAGAACACAACCGGCGCAAACACCATCTATGCATGAAACAAGAGGAAGACCAATCACCATCTATTGATTACATAATTGTTGCAATTGGCAATGGTTTAGATGACCAAACCGCTCATGACAAAGTTTTCTCAAGTCATCGCTATGAGCAACAAAAACTAATGAAAAAACTGATGACCCAAAGTCGTTAAAATTTTACAACCTGGTAATATCATCAACAATTCCAATTGCAATAACACACATAGGATCTTTTAGATCCTTGATTACAACTTGGTGAGGTGAAAACTCGATGGTTTTACCTTTGCCGAAATGAGTGATTTGATACATTGATATAAGGTTACAAGAAAGACTTGGTACACATAATACACCATTGAAATGACCATTTTCTACTTGAACTGTTCCAGATCCTTCAACACTTAGAGATCTGTCATCACCAACAAATATTTTCCTGGTGTTACATTCATTTAGAGAAGAAAATATGTATTTATCCTTAGCCATATGATAAGATGCTCTAGAATCAATAAGCCACTCGTTAGAAGAAGAAGTAGAAGTAGAAGTTGTATTGAAGGGGAAACCAGAAGTATAAAGTGCATATCCATGAGAAGAAGAAGAAGAAGTAGAATCAATATTGATGTTGTGTTCTTCATTGTTTCTTCTAAAGCTGCCATCTTCTTGAAACATTTTGACTCATAATGACCATCTTTATCACAAAATTTCCAATGTCTGTTTGTCTTCTTATTTTTATATTTTTCTCCTTTGTCACCATTAGGAGTGGAAGTTCTCTGAGTGTGTTTGGGACCCTTATGTTGCTTGTTGTTGTGGCGAGGATGTTGCTTCTTGGGATTCGTGGGTTTATCTTTCTGATGGACAACTAAGTATTTGTAGGAGGGACATGTAGTGTTGATCACTCCAAGTTGTACAAGATTATGTTTCTCTCTAATTAAAGCATCAAAAAAGGAATCAAGAGTGGGTTTCAATAAGTTGTCCCTACAGCTTTATTCATGGAATAAAAGGTAGATACAAACAAAGAATATGAACTACCTAGCTTAGAAATAATAAGATAGATTTGACGCTCTTCATCCATATTTATCTTACATTCTTCACATAAAATTCTGAGTGTTTTAAACTTCGATAGATAGTCTTCAATACAAGAAAAATCACTTGGACTTAAAGTCAATACTTGATTTTCTAACTGTTGCACTTGAATAATATTTTGTTTACCAAATAAAGATTCAATACTTTCCCAAGCTTCATCAGGTTTATCAATTTGTTGAAGGTGAAACCTTAAATCATGAGAGATGGACATTATAATTATCCCACGTGCTTCATAATTCTTAGTAGCCCATTTGAATTTATTATAAGCATCAGTAGGTATTGTTTCCTTTCCCAAGGTAATCCAATACAAGTCTTTACTTCTTAATAAATCCTCCATATGGGATTTCCATTGGAAGTAGTTGGTTCTAGTAATCAAAAAATTAACTGAAGAATCCATATTAGATATGTATATAATGTGGATTTAAAAACTAAAAATGATGATCTAAATGGAAAGATGTCGAAAAATTAAGCGGTTTAAAAAAAATGGCATTGAAAATGGACTTCGGATGCGAAAGTTATGCCCTTTTAAAAAAAAGGCATAAACGATAACCAAATGATCACGTGGTGGTGTAAGTTGTTTTTATGAAGTGAACCAATTTTATAAAAAAAAGTGGGGATGATTTTTACAATGAAGTTACTTTATAAAATAAGAGTAGTATGCAAAATAAATAACTCTAAAATAAAATATTAAGGATACTTATAGTGATTCACTTTTATACTTGAAATGAAATACACTTTACAATAGAGCATGAACTTAAAAAAAAAGTATCAAAAAAAGAGATTTGAACTCAAGACCTCTTACTTAATAAGGAAAAATTTAACCAAGTGGGCCAGAAAAACATATTGTATTGTTTAGAAAGAGGATTGGGGGTGTTGGTGTTTTTTTGTTGTGGAAGACGACCTTGGAGAGTGTGCTAAAAAGAAAATATTTTCACAGAAGAAAATTTATTCGCTTCTCAATGACAACAAGGGTTAGATCTCAGTTAGCTTACCTGAAAAATGCACCTTTTCCTATCTGTTTCTAATTTTCCAATATTTCACAGGGTGTGTGGAAAAGAGAATACACAGATCTAAAAGAGTAGCAACCCAGAAAAAATAAATATAAAACCGAAATAATACCCAGATTTTTTTTTTTTTAAATGGGCATATTTAGGCTTTATACCTAAGGATCTAGCTGAAATGGTCGTATCTTGGAAAAATGGAAACCTTTTTGAGTGAAACGAAAAACATTTTTGAATGAAAGAAACGCTTTAGACATAATGGAATAGTTCTCTAAGCCCATAAATGTACGAAAATTGAATAAAATGAAGATGAGTCAACTCAGCTTCACGATCACGATCTACAATAGGAGTGGGTCTTCAAACAGGCTCTGATACCATTTCGACAATACAGGTATTCCAATAGAGTATGAACACGTTCATTAACCACTCACACAACCAGATCAAAGATCAACACACCAATTTTTTGACGTTGTAAAACCTCTATGGGGAAACATCCACGATCCCATCCAATGCAAATACTTGCAACAATTTATTAATGCAAGAGAAAAAGATTACAAAGAAAATTTACAAGAGAGATTCTCACAATCAATCATCGAAAAATGACCCTCCATGCTCTTTAAATAGAGATCATGGCCCAATCGGGTGCTAAGCCACAGATCAATGGTCATTGAGATCGATGAGAATATAAATCTGTTCAGAGCATGTCGGAAGAACCACAGTGACGGTGCTTTTTAGAGCTTGTCAACGTTTCAGATCCACAACAGGATCCATCTTCAGGACAAAAAAGTCTGAGGAAAAATAAGAGAGGAGCCTTTAATAAATAGTGAAAATTGAACCCTAGGTTTGGGGAGGTTTTACAAATTAGGTATTTAATTAATGAATTAAGATGATAACCCGACGGTGTTAAATAAATTCTAAGCTAAGAATAGGCTAAATTTTAGGGTTGACCTTATTATTAAAATTAGTTTTAATATTAATCTTGTGTTAATAAAGGTTAAATTAAGGTTAATATTGTTATATTAGTGGTCGGCTTAAGTGAAACCCTAGGTTTGAGGATGTTAATATTATTAGCAAACTAAGGTTAAAAAAGGCTAAAAATAGGTTAATGTTATTAATATTAAATTTTATGATAAATATAGGCTAAATTTAGGGTTAGTCACATGTTGTTAATATTAATATTAAATTAAAGTTGATTTAATGAGGTGGCATACTAGCAAACTAG
>SNQJ01S0163556.1:1571-21317 GCA_010110895.2 Picea sitchensis | reverse complement strand
CCCCAAGCGAAGTCACCTCTGCTCGTGGGCGATAATGGCTCCCTTAATCTTTAACCGTTTGTTGGTTAATTACTCATGGTCGTTGTGGATTCCACACAGTTTCTTCATCTGGCTCTTCAGATCGCTTGCCCCTCACTCTGGCTGGCCCTCCTCTGTTCTTTCCGCCCACGTCTTTCTTTTTATTAGCCTTTGCTTCTGCTTGTTCGACACCCGCTCGCCTCTTATTTTCTTGAACCTCCATTCCATCATGCAACAAAGGTCTAGAGCTCCATGTTCTTGCCCAATTTTCACCTTCGAAGACCTCCGAGAACAATTTCAAGCACTGGGAACAGATTGTAGGAGGATGGAGGAGCGCTCTGGC
Source organism: Picea sitchensis (assembly GCA_010110895.2). Taxonomy (NCBI): domain Eukaryota; kingdom Viridiplantae; phylum Streptophyta; class Pinopsida; order Pinales; family Pinaceae; genus Picea; species Picea sitchensis. The sequence continues at coordinate 20,956 of SNQJ01S0163556.1, read as the reverse complement.
GCACGACATCGAGAGCTACAGCAGGAAAATTAAGGGATTTGCGAAAATTTGGCAGGTCTCTAGTCCCAATTGCAGCGACAAGAAATCTACCATAATCAAGAACTGGTGATAGTTTTAAGAGGAGTCAATCAGAATACAAGATAGATTGGGGTTGTTACCCAGTGACTGGAAAATCCTAAGCAGCCAACACACTCAGTTGGCACGGATGAATCTCAGCTTCCCTCTTCTTTTCACTCGGTTGCCAGTAACGAACATCATGTTTCCATAGTGCCAGGCTTCGCAGACCACCAATACGCAGAGGAGAATCCAGACCGCCAATACGTAGAGGAGAACCCAACAGAGGCGAATCTAGAAGCTCAACTGGCGGAACAACAGGAAGAACCCGAGCAGTTCCATAACTATTAATCAGGTCTTTTATGAAATGCAAATTTTTGTTGTTGTTAAATGTGTACATCGCCATTTTTACATGGCAGAACTGTAGCGTATATGGACTAGCTGTTACAATTTTCTTAGGCCTAGATAGACATTTATGCTCCTTTGGAAGCAGCAGAGGTGCTCGCACCCTGTCTCTTGTAATTTTTTGAATTTTGGCAGTGTTCTTTTTTAATATAAATACCCCCAACCGTTTCTGTTAAAAAAAAAACAATAAACCCTAGATACATTTCTCAATATTAGCATACAACCTAAATATGCACGGGTCTACATGATCTACTTAATGTGCTCCAAAGGCTCATTCTAAGTCTAGTTAATGATCAAAACATATGAAAATATAACAAGAATAATTGATCTATGAAGTGTCACAAGACATCGTTTATCACTTTTTTATTTAATTATAAATTCTTTTTCCCTTTTAAAATTATTATAAAATCTTGCAGTATCAACATTGTCATAATTATGCAATTCAAGTTTATTTCTTAAACATGGAATTACAACCATTAAAATTATGTCTTTTGAAATTATTCAAGTCAAAATATGATTTTTAAAATTATTCAAATAAAAATGTAAAATTTTAGCCTATCTTCATTATCATAATTTTGTAATGTAAATCAAGTTTATTTTTGGAATCTAACTTCCTATAGATCAAAATCTTCATTACCATAATTTTGTACCTCTCACATGCTTACATCCCCATGATAATCGTTACTTGACGGATTAAAATTCATATGAGCTACCTCTCGCGATATCGATCCCCGTACCTCTCGCATGCTTACCTCTTGCGATATGATAATCGCTACTTGACGGATCAAAATTCAACAAATATGAAAATGACGATAAAACACAGACGTATTTACTGCAAACAAAATCGTGATGTTTAAATGTGTGTGGTCTGCAAGAGTGATGGTATAGGGGAAGGAAAGAGGTATCGTCGTTGCCAGGCGGGAATACTCACCACTATACTACAACACGACTCTGTCGTCCAACTTGTTGACGCTGGAACTTAGGGTTGATACCTGGAAACGACGATACATCTTTCCTTCACATATACCATTATTTTTGCAAACAACACACATTTAAGTATCACAATTTTACTATTCAATTAACCCGTATAGTTAAAAATATTGTGGGGATGTAGCTCAGATGGTAGAGCGCTCGCTTAGCATGCGAGAGGTACGGGGATCGATACCCCGCATCTCCATCTTGGTTTGGCAGTCAAGACCTTTAGCTATTTTTATTAGCTTAATTTTCATGGTGAGATAAACTCTTTTTTAATTACTACCTTATTTCATGGTGAGGTGAAATAGACTTAATTCGGTAGCATCCTTCTCGGACTAAATATGTAACTGAATAATGGAGGAAACTTTGAGACTCCTTTTGTGCTCGGTCTCCTCACAGACCACTTCTCTTAGCCCTCGTATACTCTACACACTCTATATATATTAACAACAATTGAGTACATGCACTCTTGAGTACTAATAGCAATTGAGTACATGCATGCCCATTTTTTTTTACCCATATATTTTTAACCTTTTCTAGATGGGGGAGTGGCTTACTATAGCAGTCTGCAAATGGACCACTTCATGGCATGAATAGCAACAGAATGACAATTTCCAATAGTCAATTTTTTGAACCCATTTGTGATCACCCATAACTAGGTCCAATTCTTCCAACAAAATGTTGTGTATGTCAACTTCAACTAGAATCTAGGCCCATAGTTGATTCGGGTTGGATTCCCATGAGGAGTTCAACCCACATAATGTGCCAATTTTATCACCTATAGCATGGAGAAGGGGTTCGTTCCAAACTTGGAGCGGTAACCCAGGTAAAATGGCCCACAAACGCATTACGGATACTAGAGCATGAAGGGGTTCGAAGCTTACATCCCATTTTAGTAGAGAGAGGCCAGAGGGGCCCCATCGCCGGTTCTTTTGCATAATTTTCTCCATGTCACCCTCAGAAGTGAACTTGAAGCATATCCATCCTCTAGGTAAACTATGAAAGGTTGGGCATAACCTAGCTCAATTTACCAAGATTCTTGAACCCATTGTGAGAGTGTGAGAGACCAAACAATTCTTGAACCCATTGAGAGAGTGTGAGAGATTGAACAATCTTATTGCAAAATCTACCCACTAGGGTTTTACCATAGAGAAGGGGACATCTTCTAAAGATACATCTTTCCCAACTACCATAGAAAAATTAATACGTCAAGCTCTAATACACATGTGCAAAGAGGATTTATCGCTCGATTTTTGAGATATAGAAACCAAGGGTTCCCGCGAATAGAGGGAGGGAGGTAACAACTGAGGCACTGGGGAAGAAAGGATAGGAGAGACCACCGAGGACATGGGAGGGGGAGAAAGGGAGATTTGTGTAGAAATTGAGGACGGAGAAAGTCTAAGAGGGGGAAGACGGGGAACCTTGGTAAACTCTAGAACAAAAAATGAGGGGGGAGGATCTTGAGCCTCCTCCATACCTTCCATCTTTCCACCAAGGGCGATTGACAGGGATCCATTGTGTGGGGGTGCAGGGGAATGAAATATCTAGCAAATAATGAATTCATAGTTTGGTGGGAAGAATGCATCCTCGCCTAGAAGATCTTCCTCGAAGTCCAATTGCTCAACTTCCATTAATATTGTATATGGAGAGAAGACACATATGGCCTCCAATAAAGGTGGGTGCAATCAACATAGTAAATACAAGAAAATGTTAGAGACTGAGGAGAAAGGGAAAGGGATCAGGAGAAAAACCGCATGGAGGTCCCGTCCAAGACAAAGAGACATGTCATGATACATTGAGAAAAAAAGGGGTGAGAAAAAGGATCATCGTCTAACCGAGCCACAAGCCCAAGGGCACTAGAGGCCCTTTGCATTAATCCTTAGTCCCATCAAAAAAAACTACAGAGCTCCCCTCCAGACCAATGACCCTTACCAAAAACACATATTTGATACTAGATTCTAGAATAGTTAGAAACTCTAACTTCCATAACCTATAATTTCAAAAGTATAGTGAATTGGAATATGAATTTTTTACGCAATGTACTTTATTGTATCTTCTTTAAACCTCAAAAATTTCTCCCTGAAAATTCCCAAAAAAAAAGTTAGAGTAAAAATGGTAAGATGATATGTTTGAAGGAGCCAAATCAAGGACTATCTACACCGACACCAAATGTTATGAACCAAATAACCCAATGAACATCAATTAGCACCAATTTCCATAATTCCATGTCTATAACAAGTGAATGAGTGAATAATAAGCCTCTTCAATGGGGCAACCTCCAATTAGAAAATATCTATATGTACACTTTGAGATGACTATTCAAATGGATCTCCTTGATTCATAAATAAGAGATAAAAGGGACATGATTTATCCTACACCCTAACTATAACCAATATAATAATCATGAATCTAGGTGATAACCCTAATAGATATGTTCAACGGTGAAACTAAGAAACCGCAACCAAAATTTTGTAAAGAACAAATAGAGATCTCAATTCCTTTCCCCTCTCTTCTTTTATAAATATTTCACCTTTTCTCTTTTTCATATTAGAAATCTTGAAAAAATAATAAAAGAATGCTAAAAATGTAATAGAGGATATGAGTGTTGTGGGGTGAACAATAACATTCCAAGCACATGAAACTGATATATGAAAAAGAAGAAAAAAAGGCAACGTGCATGTTGTGGACAGGGATGATTTTAAGGATGGAAATTTATTTTAAAATGTAGAAATCTTGGCGAATCTTATTAATCCTTCATATGCCAACTATAAATGTTTGGTGATATTTTTGTAAAAATATTCTAATTTCTAAGGATTTTATATAGTTTTTATACAATTTTGACGATTTTTAAGGTAAAATAATTTTATCCTATAGAATTTGGGCGAATCATTTTTAAAATAGTGAATCTTGTTTTGGGAAAAACCATGGAAAATTAGCCCATGAGCGAAATTTAGCCCCTAAAATCATCCTTGGTTGTGGACACTCATAACCAAGTCTCATCCAAAGTAAAGCTAGTTTGAAATGCATTTAAGCAAGAGATGTAATGGTTAGTGACACTTAAGAATGCGATGGTGGTAAGAAAAATGTAGCAGAGCATTAGGCCAAAGAATGTGAGCATTGGTAAGCAATGCAAATGCAAAAACACACCAAAAGTATAAGAAACCACTAGGGAAATGGCCAAAAGTAGATGGGAAAGAATCAATTGAGCTTTTGCTCAAAGTCGTGGTGAGGCTAATGGGGTTCCTATGAATACAAGAAAATGTTGGCATGGGTGCCAAAATGGAAAACATGTGCTAACTAAGGCAACCTATGTTAGGTATGCACTATCATATAACAATTGGTGAGCATAAGATTTAGAAAGGTTAATGTCGCAACTTGACGGGTTCGATTGTAAGGAAAAAGAGACAAAAACAAGGCTAATAATGCAAGATGCAAGGAAAGTATTCTATAAACTATAAAACATTGGAAAAAAATGACCTTCATTAGCTATAAAATTTATGAAAATCAAGTTATTTTTACCATTTACCATTTGCAAATTAACCTTCGGGTGAAAAATCATTTTTACCCATGATCTTTTGGTGTTGATTGTGGGTGTTACATGTAACAGATTTCGATTTCATCTAATCCAGATAGCTCTAAATCCCTAGCTCTTTAGTTCTATGCTTTTAGTTCTCAAAAAAACTGGACTTTTTTGGGCATGCAAGACCATATTTAGGTTGTCGTGTGCATGTTCATGAGCTATCATTAGTGTGCATGTGAATAGACGACCTTGCTTGTGGGCATTCCAAAGGAAAGCCATGATGGTTTTGAATTTAGATGAGAAATTTATTTAATTTTTTGTTTTCAAAAATATGCAATGATTTCTTTCACTGAAAAATGTTAAATTTGTTTCGAATTGTTGTGACTAAATGTGTCTTTTTCTTTGAAACATAATATTTTATTTCTATTATTTATTACAAAAAAATGATTCATTGATTTTTGTTTAGCTCTATCAAATTATTACTCTTTACATAGAAGTGAAAATTTGGTAGGACCATTTGAGTTAAGATAGCCTCCATTTTCTGCAATTGGTCAGCCTTGGCCCCTATTTTTTTACATAGCCAATTGGATCTATAAAACTCTATGGATTAAACATACTACTAAAGTATGTAAACTATATGGATTAAACATACTACTAAAGTCTGTAGTCTTAAGTTGTAATTAAACCAACTGTAAACTTAAATCTAACAAAACCAAATATGTTTTTATTGATTTATGTTTCAAAATCTAAACCAACATTAACAAAATTATTTTCATAACATTTTCAAACTCATTATCAACAAAGACATAGTCACTATTATATCACTTATTTAAAGTAGAAAAATCAAGATTACTTAATATTCTCCCTAATAAACCACATCACTTACTAGGAGTATTGTCCAATATTAACAACTCCATAAAGTTGAAGGACCTTATTGTGTATATATTTGACTTTCTTATATTTAACAAAATAATCCAACAATTGCTTCTTATACTTATCTATGGTATGTGTGAGAACTTGAACTTGCTTTCATATATTTTGCATTTTCTAAAAATTGAGAAGCTTTGTTAATTTGCTTATGTGTTGTAATAAAAGTTATCAATATCATTCACATGGCATATGTTACATTGATGGAAACTATAAGTTGGAATTTAAGGTTAAATTGTAATCGATTTTGACTTGTAAAAATATGTTTAGATTTATTATATTTATATTGTATGTAATAAAAGTTCTTTATATCATTCACATGGCATATGTTACATTGATGGAAACTATAGGTTAAAATTTAAGGTTAATTTGTAATTGATTTTGATTTGTAAAAATATGTTTAGATTTACTATATTTATGTTGTATGATTGTTAAAAAAAAATTAAATTATATTTATGTATGATTGTTAAGTTGTTTTCAATGTAAATTTCATGGAAAATTTTGAGTACTTTTTCATAATTCATGAAAGATAAACATAGTAAATTATTAGCATTGATTATAGCATCTAATTCCAAGGGAATTGAGAGAGTTAAACTCAAAACCTCATGATTATGAGAGACTCCATGTATTTGATTTAAGATCAACCAAACCAACCCTCGGGGCTTGTCTATTAATTGCTAAGTTGATGTACCATGTGCATAAATATTTGTGGTTGTGCATGAATAAGAAGTGTACTACAACCTTGTTAACAACCTCTCTAAATTATTCATTTGTCCAATAATGAAAGTTTGTAGATGTGTCAAGACTTATTTTCAACATCATCTAGAGTGACTTAAAAAATGCATTCATAAACTTTACATCTTTTTAAAGAAAATTTATATAGGAAAATCGAAATGAAACCACACATGCATCGAAACATCTTGCTATATCATGCATGGTATATATTTTGTAACACTATATAAGAATGACCAATTTTGAGAACCTATTAACCATAACAAACACATTGCTAAAGTTATATATAAAAAGTCTCCAAGCTTCAAGCTTGTGAAAAAATCCATTAAAACTAATTTCAAAGGTGTTTGTAATTTAAATTAACAATTAAACGTATAATATTTTATTTTTATTATTAAATTTGTTATAAAATAATAATTATAAATATAAATATATTTTTACATACCTACCTAAAAATACTTGATTTATATATATATATAGAAACAAACATTTCTCAAGATTAACCTACAACCTAAACTTACATTTGCATAGCTCTACATAAACAATGTAGTCCAAACTCTCATTCCAAAACTTTTTTTAGTGGTCAATACATGAATAATTAATCTATGAAGTGTCACAAGACATAACCTATCACTTTTTCATTTAATTATACATTATTTTGCCTCTTTTGAGATTATTGCATTAAAAATGTAATCAGTGATTACGTTGTTTAAAGATAAGTAAAGTTGTTTTTTAATGGTCCATAAATCAAGGTAGATATCAAATCATTGTCAAATCAATTAAAGTTCAAGAATAATCAAGGTTTTTAATGGAGATTTGGAAAAACCTTGATGCCTATCTAATTGAGACATGTGGCAGAAATAACATAGCAGATATATGTAAGGAGAATCTCCCAAAATTTGTTGTGATAGGAGGAAATAGAGGGTCAACTCATGTGGCTAGTACAACCAAGTTATTTAATAGAGTTCAATAATCCATGGTGCATGTAAGAATCAGTATGTCAAAAAAACTTCATCCATTGTAATACATTAACTTTGATGACTATCCTTTACTAAGATATATATATTTAAGTGAAAACCTCCATTTACATACATTTATTTTCAAACAAGACTTTAATTTATTAAAGTTAGAGGCAAAATCTTCCACAAAAATTTTGTTTCTATTTATCGTGTATAAATTATACACTTAAAAAGAACAAACACATATGTAGTGCATAAATACTACCTCACCCTCTTATCTTTTATAAATTTTGAGGCATGAAAATACCTCATAAAGTAATTCTTTAAAAACTTATTAAATATAATATAATTACTAACAAAATAAAAAATCAAATCAATAATATTAAATTAATAAAAGATTAATACATTCATTCATTATTCATTATCGTTTATTATTATTATTATATTAAATTGCAATGTATTATATAAATATAATAATATAATACTTTAAAATAATTTTAAATATTATATTTATTTGTTTTAAATTGTTTTCTACTTCATGTCTAAATCTAAAATAATAAAATAAAAACGATGTGAACTTAGTCTAAGTTAAGAGCAAATTTGTTTTAAATTTCTTTTCTACATCATATCCATTTAAAATCTTTTATATATATATATACTATGTGAACTTAGTCATACTTCATATAGTGAAGAGCAAGAGAAAACCTTTGGCTACACCCATGAGTTAGGAGGACATATGTTATATTTTATGGTGATGTCATGAGAGAGTTAAATTAACAAACACTAACTTATAAACATCTTTTCCTATTATATATATATTTATTGGCATAGTATAAAGCATTTTTTATGTTTTTTTCTTATATGGTCACCACGTGCACACATGCCTGATGATGCACATGTCCCCCAAGGTAGAGGGGGCTATAGGACTGAGAGAGGTGCCTAAGGGGATTCCTCCTTTCTTTCCCCTAACTGTATGGAAGGAAATCACCCTAAACCTGTGGGCTTAGATCAGGCAGCTTCTGAGAGATCGAGTAGCTTCTGACGAGTGTGATTGGGGAGGCCGAGACCAGACCGATTTCCTGGCTGTATGAATGGGATATTTGGTGTTACCCCTAAAGGGTAACACCGGGCTCAGGTGACTTTTTTTAATTTTTTTTAATAAATTTATTGAATCAATAAATTATAATTAAACAAAATAGTATTTAAATATCATTAAAAAAATAGTATTTAAATATCAATAATGTTTGTTTTTTTTTAAGTGAATTTAGGAGCCTGTATTATTAAAAGGGAATTATAGTACAAAAAAGGGGAACTCCCTGGTCTGCCAAAAAGGAAACCAGGCCAGAGGTTCCTGAGTTGCGTTTTCTGAAAAGAGCAAAGGGTATGACTGGACTGCCACCGTGGGAAACCAACCTAGTCCTACCATATCCAGTTTTTGACAAAATAATCACAACAGACATAAAAAAGAGAAACAGAGACTAAACAGACACATGACTGACCCGACTGATTTCCAATAGACTAACCAAGTGCTAGTTCGGGATGATGATATGCCTCTTTCCTTCATCGGCCTAGCCCTTGTTCTCCTCCTTTTGGGAGACCATGCGAGTCTTTCTGATGTCGGTTGGCGCTCTGTTCCTGTCGGCCGGCGTGATGGACGTAACGCATGTAGAGGTGGAATTGAGTAGCCAACCGCTCAATCTTGGCTTGCTAGACCTTCTTGACCTCNTCTCCCACCTGGTGTCCTCCCTTTCTGAGCTCACCTTGCCAATCATCATCTTTGTTTTCCATGCCATCTCCACCATTTTATGGTAGAGATTTTCCCTGGGTTGCGTGGCTCCTGGATCAGTCACCCAGTCTATTTCCTAGGTCAGAGCATCCCATGTTTTTCCCTTGCAACTTCTTTTAATTTCCTTTTCCAGACAGTTAATGGTTTCTTTCCCTTTCGGTGCAACCAAGGTGTGGAAGGTGCCCTCCGCATCTCTGGCCGCCTGCTCCATCCTTGAAACCCGTCGGGGATTGTTCTGAGTTCCCTTCCTCAGGGGGTTCGTTTTTTTGTGCGTTCACTTCATTCGTACCATCCTGTCTAGCCTATGGAAGCTCCTTTGTTGGATTCTCAACCTTTTTCCTTCCCTTGTGTCTATGGTGGTTCCTGCAGTTGCACTCTTCTGTTTACATATATTCCTGTTGTTTCTTCTCTTATTGAGATTTCCTTGTTGCGGGCTCGTCCTTCTAAGCATGCTCTGCCTATAGAGGTAAAACTTCTTGTCCTTTTTCCCCGTCGTGGTACGTATGATCATGATGACTCCACCGTTATCCCTGTACGGGCCCTTTCCCTTGCTCGCTTGATATCCTAATAAGCATCTCCTCGTACTTGATCTTTGGCGTGGTGGGTCGACACTAGTTTGTGTCAAACCCTCTTGCCTTACGTCATTTGTTGCCTACTGAGTGTCGTTGATATTTTCCCATGGTCTTTCCCCGCAAATCTTACTATTGACATGAACTTGTTGTCATACCCTCGCCTGTTGTATAATCTGATGCAGCATTTTGATTGTTGGTCGCATGTTGGGCAGTCATCTCTTGCCTGGGTCCTTTGTGCCTTCCCCTGGGTCTTTCGCTGCCCTCCTCGATGTGACCTTCATTGCTCAATTTGTTGTCACATTCTTTTGTCGCTAGTTAGAGGCAGTCCATTCTGAATTGTCCTTCTAAGATGTTGAGGCAGGTAGTATCTAGTACCGGCCCATCCTTGCTAACCCCCTCGTTGGAAATTATGTCTTCTAGGCCATTTGTTGACCTACATACCCAGTGCAACTCCACTATGTTAATTGTTTGCAGATGCTCCTGAATTTTTTGTAGGGAGTGTGCCAAGTGCCAGTGTCTCTGTACTTTTTCCACTCTGGTGCCATTTTGGATTCTCTTCACCGTGTTGATGACCAAGGTGGAGTCACCTTCCATGACGGTGTTGGTCATCCTTTCGCAACTTAGAATTTTGAGCCCGAGCTCCAGGGCTCCAAATTCCGCTGCGTTGTTGGTTGAGTTTCCCATACTCCTAGCGTACAGTCAGATTATGTTTCCGCAACTATCTATGATCACCCCTCCCATCCCTGTCATTCCTAGGTTTCATTTTTCCGCCCCATCAAAATTTAATTTAAGGAACCCTATCGGAGGTGGTGTCCAGTTGCGCTCTCCTGATTGGAGTTGTGATTGCCGCCGCACCCGTGTGTTGTTGCGCCCGTCTTTTAGGTGAAAAAATTCTAGGATTCGGGAGTCCTGGCCTGTGAGTTGAGCTTTTCCAGTCTGGCAGTCGCAGCTTTGCATTGTTTCTCATATTTTTCATATTATTGCTTCCTTGAGTTTCCCTTCTGGAAGGTTTTCATTCCTAAAGATGTGTGGGTTCCTTTCTTTCCATATTTCCCATATGATCATCCCTGACATGAGATTCCAGCATAGGTTCACCATTTCATTTTTGCTATAAATCTCCTTCCAGTTATTGATGGTTGTGTTGATGTTGCCTCGGGTCCTATTGGACTAGCAAAAGATGTTTTCCACCCAATCCCAGATCTCTACTATGTAATTGCATTCATTGAGGAGGAGATTCGTTGTTTCTTCCTTTGCTTGATAGAGGTGGCATCATGATGGGCCTATGAAACCCCTTTTCCTTAGGTTTTCCTGGGTTAGGATTCAGTTGTGAAGTACTGGCCATTTGAATTTTTTTATTTTTGGCCACTGGGGGTTGTCCCAAATCTTTCCCCACTGTTGCATCGGATATTCTTGGTCCTGAGCCATGATGTAATTGTAGGCTTCTTTTAAGTTGAATTCCCCACCATTTTTCCTGCCCCATCTTAGTTGGTCCTCTTCTTCTGAGACTACAATTTTCCTTTTCCCTAATTCCTCCTCCACCTCCTTTGTTATTGTTGTGATTCGATCTTTGTTTTGTGGATTGAGATTGTCCCAGATCCTCCATTTGTCACGGTCATTTCCTTGTTTCCAGTAGTCATGGATTTTGATTTTTCCTTGCACAGACATCTCCTGTTGGAGTTCCTCCCTATTCGACTTTTCCATTCTGGATTCCTGTTGCCACACATCCTCCCAGAATCTGGTTGTTTTACCATTCCTCACTTCCCAGAAGCTGTGTTTCTGAATCTAGGTTTTGTTGCTCCAGGCCAGATTCCAGATGGTTGATCCCTCCCTTGTGCCCATAAAGCAGATTATATCCCGGTCGTTGATTTCAGGGGCATACTTGGCCTTCCAAGGGATTGTCCACGGTGTTGCCTTTTCTTTAACCCATCTCCACTAGAGTTTCACCCCATAGGCTTCATTGTTTACCTGTGGGTCTTGTAACCCCAGTCCTCCTTTGCATTTGGGTTTGCAAACCTTCTCCCAGGCCACAAGGGCCCATTTTTTATTGCTTTCCGCTCCACACCATAGGAAGTCCCTTTGGATGGTTCTTATTTTTTAGAGTATTCCTTTGGGATCGAGGAACACTGACATCATATAGGTCGAAATTGCTTGCAGAACCACTTTGGTCAGAATAAGTCTCCTCGCTAGGTTGAGGGATCTGTAAGTCCAATTTTTTACCCTCTCCTATAGTTTGTTGATCACTCCTTCCCATGTTTCCATGTTGCATGCTCTGTCTGTTAGGGGCAAGTATTTAGTTGGGAGTGTTTTGCATTTAGAACCCAAAATATTTACCAGGTTTCTTTGGATTGTTGGGTTGGTATTGAAGACGTAGATCATGGATTTGGATTGATTGATCTTCGCGCCCGAGGCTTCCCCAAATTATTCTAAGATTCTTTTATAAGCTTTCACTTCCTTTACCGTGGGTGTGCCATGGAGTAAGGTGTCATCAACGAACTGTTGGTGCGTGGAGGTAGGGCAGTTTTCTAAAGGTTTGATGCATGTTATTTTCCATGTTGTGGTTTCTCTTTTCATGCTTCTATTGAGTCCTACCATCATCAGAATGAACAGGAAAGGTGATAACGGATCTCCTTGTTCGATGCCTCTTGACGGCTAGAAGGGTTTGGTTGGTGCTCCATTGATTAAAAGCGAGTAACTTGTCGTTGAGACTAGGTTGACAATCCAGTTGATCCAGTGTTGCACAAATCAGAAATCTTCCAGAGTCTTGACCATACAGTGCTAGCTAATTTTTTCATAAGCCTTTTCTAGGTCAAGTTGGATTATCATCCCCCCTATCCTCTGGAGTTTCAGTGTGTGTATCAGCTCATGGGCATGGATGATGTTGTCCACAATTTTTTTCCCTTCTACAAAACCCGCCTATTCCTTTGAAATTAGTGTGGGTAGGAGAGGTTTTAGTCGATTGGCTATGACTTTGGAGATTATCTTGTAGACCATATTGCATAAAGATATGGGTCTGTAGTGGTATGGCATCCTTGCTTCATTTTCTTTGGGGATTAAAGTAATCATTGTGGCATTTAGCGCTTTCAGAATGGAGGTCGAGCATCTGGAGTCTTCCACCACCCCATAAACGTTATGTTTGACCACTTCCCATTAGGCTTTGAAGAATTCCATAGTGAAGACATCTCCTGGACCACTTGGTCAATTTCCTCCTTAGCGATGGGTTTGCTTAGGTTGATATTTTGTTCCTCAGTAACTAGCTTGGGGATGTGCTAAGTTCTCCTTTGTATGGCCTCTGTTCTGTCTTGGTTGGGTTCTTGGGCTATCCCCTGGAAGTGATTTACCAGTATGTTTTCAATCTCTTTGTGGGACTCTCTCTCGATCCCATCTTGAACTCGAATTTTCAGGATTTTGTTGTGGGTTCTTCTAGCAATGGTTGTTCTATGAAAAAACTTTGTGTTCCGCTCTCCTTCCTTTATCCACCTTATTCTGTACTTTTGGCACCATAGAGTCTCTTCCTATTGGCATCTTGCTTCCCATTCTTGGGTCATTTGGGTCTCTTCCTTTTTCCTATCCTCTGTATAGCCCTCGTCTATGCAGATTTCCTAGAGTTTCTTCATTCTGCCTTCAATATTTTTCTTTTCTTGGTTTATGTTTCCAAAGATTTCCTTGTTCCACTCCTTTAGTTTATGTTTGATGTACCTGAGTTTCTTATAAAGATTGAACATCATTGTCCCTTGCTCCGGTTGTTGCGTCCACCACCATTGGTTGATATTCTCCTTGAAAGTGGGATGGTCGGTCCAAAATTTCTCGAATCTGAACGGTCTATTCCTCGGTGTGGTTTGGAAGTTTGCTTCCAATTGGACTAGCCAGTGGTATGAACCCCCCTAGGGAAGGATGTTGCAGTCTAAAGTTAAACCCTGTAAAATAATGAACTCTGACACCAAGAATCTGTCTAGCCTCATCGCGATATGATGTTGCTTTATCCATTTGTTGTTCCATGTGAACTAGCCATTACTGGTTTTGATGTCCACCATCCCCATTGTGTTAATGAACGCTACAAATTTTTCCGCATCTCTATCCAGTCTCCTAGTGCCTCCTTTTTTTTCTGCAAGTGTCGTGATGATGTTGAAGTCCCCTGCCAAGATCCAGTGGAGGTTGTTGGAACGAGATCTTAAGTTTTCTAGGTCTAGGAGCATCCTTATCTTTTCTTCCACCATCTGGGGACCATACACATTAGTGCATAGAATCACCTCTGTGTTACCTATGATTTGCATGTTAGCCGAAAGTGTGTGTCTGGTGGCTTCGACTGCTAGTAAATTCAGCACTTGTGGGTTCCACAAGGTGAGAATACCACTTGTCATCTGATGCCCTTCGATAGCTAATATCTTGTACTTGCTCCATTGTTTTTTGTTGATTGTTTCCATTCTGTCTACAGTGCATTTTGTCTCTTAGATGAAACAGAGGTCTAGTTGTTCCTTCCTCGGTCTTTTTTTAAGGATTCTTTTCTTTCGTGGGTTGTTTAGGCCTCTAATGTTCCAGGTTATAATATTCATTTAAACATGTGGGGGGGAGTGGGGAAAGATATTTTTTATCTTACCTGAGTTTATAAACAAAGCTCCTAGCTCCTATAGGGCTATGCTATTTGATTTCCTGCCTTTCTTCCTTCTCGCCTACTTGGGTGAGAGCTGGAGTTGTCCCTCGCCAGTTTTGATTCTAAGGTGATCTATCTCCCCGTGTGTCTGCTTGAACCCTTTGGATTTTGCTTCCCCCTTTAGGAGGAATAGGTATTGGATACGATCTAGTTTCTCCCCTGGTACATTGTCTATGCCCTACCTTTTCCATTGCTCTAGTATGTTCGGGAGATCTATTCCTTCCCTTTCCACAATATCTCTGAGGTCAAGGTCTTCTGTTCCTACCTCACTTGGCGTCATTTCTACATCTTCGTCTGCCTCTTGCATGGGGGTGTTGGTGTCTCTAGTTTCTTCGTCCATAGGAATTGCGCTACCCCCCTGTTCGATCTTATTGCTTGGGTTGTTTGTGTTCTCATATGTGGTTTGTTCCTTAGCTTCTCTGGCTTTTTCCTTTTCCTTTCCTCCTTCTTCCCCTTTGATTGTTTTATCCCGCCCTTCCATTCGGGTCCTGGCTTCCGGATTGTTACCCTTTGGGGATTTGCTTGGTTTCTTGTTTGCTCTGTTTCTTTGGTTTGGCTTGATAAAACCATCCTCATCCTGTTGTATTTTTGTGTTTTCCTCTTCTTGTTTTTATTGAGAGGGAATTCTCTGAATAGGTGACCATGTTCATGGCATCTTCTGCATCTAAAAGGGATATGCTCGTAGTTGATACTTTGTATCCATTCCTCATCCCTGAATTCCAGGCTTATGGCTTCTGGGAGTGCCCCTGAAACATCCATCTCTATGCAGATCCTTGTGTAGGAGGTATATCTCCCTTTTAGGATTGCTTCCGATGTCTTCACATGTTTTCCAAGTTTTTTCCCGATTGCTTCGAAGGTGGAGGGTAGTTAGTAGTCTAGCGGCAGGGAGTAAAGCCTCAACCAGACGGGTACGTTCTTGAAGGTTTCTTTCTCTGGGGAGAAGTGTTCCTTCCATGGCCGCATGTACAGTCCTGCTGAAGCGTGGAAGTACGGGCCCCCCTCAAAGATTCTATACATGTCCTCCAAGTTCATGAATACTGTTGTGAAGAATCATTTCAATCCTAGGTGGATTTCCACTTCTCTGCTTGACTTCCATTGGTATTTTATCCAGTTGTGCAACTTTCTCTCTATGGGCCACAAACCCATCAACCTGCAAATGAGTGCATGTGTCTTCATCTGGTCTCGGTAGAGTTACGTTTGTGGGTCCTCCAATATCACCTTGGGTATCAATGTTGTCTTAGGTTTACACAAGTTGCGCCCTTCTACCCCATTGGGGTTCGTTGGTTTCTGCGCATCATTTTGGGTTTCTCTGACTTCCTCCCCCATGTGATCCCTTTATTTCTGGTTGCTTTCCTAGTTCTTTTTCGGTCCTGATCCCAATGCACTCGTCACTAGTTCCTTGAAACCACCATTGTGTGGGCCTTTTCCCTTTTCCACCACTACCTGCTTGTAAGAGGGGGTTCCATTGTCTCCCCCTTTGGTAACCATGTCGTGCTCCTTTGTGCCTGCAATTATCAAACCCTAGCTTGTTGTCTTATTTTAGTATCATATTAAAGTTAGCTCATTATGTTATTTTGATTTCTATATTATTGTTTCATTTTTTTTTTGCCAATTTCTTATTCCTTTTGTATGCTTAAATATCATTAATGTTATTGAATAAATAAAATGATTTAAAAAAGTAAACTACTTAAATTTCATTAAATACACTATTTCTAATTTTATGGTGAAATACTTTAAAAGATTAAACCAAACAAACATAGATTAAATCACTTAAACATCATAAATTATTTAAACATAAATTAAATCACTTAAATATCATTAATTTCATTAATTTGAAAGATGTTTCAGTTTATAATGGTGTAGTTTCTTCATATAATTTAGAAATAAAAAACAATTAAAATTACAATATAAAATTTGTTTATGAGAGTGTAGGTTTTAACAATGAATCATAATGTTGTTAGAGCTTTCAAAAATAAAAGAAAATTTTTTAATTACATAAAAGATATTTCAATATTGTATACACTCTCAAAGCTTAAACAAGCATAAAAAATTGTTTTCATTTTATAATGTAATATTTTTTTCATATAATTTAGAAATACAAATTTATTAAAATTATAATATAAAATTTGTTTATTTTTATAATGTAGTGGTTATTAGTACAATTTAAATTAGAAATAAAAATATATTATAAATATAATATAAAATTTGTTTTCATTGATAATATTTTTATTATAATTATTTTAAAAAAAATTATATATAATGTTTTAAATTAGTTTTTTAATTTTTATTTATTTATTTAAAATTTATATGATTATTAAAAAATCCAATTAATAACATTAAATGAAAATATTTATATTTTATTATTATTATTATTATTATTATAATTAATTTTCATTAATTATTAAAATTAAAGAGAAAATAATAAGAAAACATATTTTTTTAATTTTATGTTCAATATATTATAAAATGATTTAAGAAAAAGTTCGATAACAAATTGAAAGAGAAAATAATAAGAAAACATATTTTTTTAATTTTATGCTCAATATATTATAAAATGATTTAAGAAAAAGTTTGAGAACATATTTATTGAAGGAGATAACTTTAAGAAGTCATTTCCTCCTTTCCTCCAAATTGTAAATTATATCATTTTCATGAACAAGTGGAGGCTTCCACAAGAACAACAAACAAGATAAGTTTCTCTCTATCAAAACAACTAAAATTGAAATCAATAATAATAACCACAATAATAATAATCAACACACAATAATAAGTATAATTAACCACATTTTTAATAATCTTTATACAAGTTCTTACACCAGTAATTGAGAATGACAGCTTGGAGGTTACCCAAATCTTTCAATTTGCCAATGTAATCTCTTGTAATTAAGAGCTTACTCAAATCTTTCAATTTACCAATGTAATTTCTTGTAATTAAGTTGAATGCATATAGTTAAGTCTACCAAATTAGTATTGTTGGCTCAAATTTTGTCAATAATTTATATGTAAATTATTATTTTTTACCGGCTTTTAAAATTTGGCAACAAAACTCCAGGTAATTGGGTATAAACTAATCTCTTCACTTTGGTGAAATTTTCTATATTTTTGCTTCAATTTTTTGGAATATTTTCTATATGTTTGCTTCTATTTTTTTT
This sequence comes from Picea sitchensis, assembly GCA_010110895.2. Classification (NCBI taxonomy): domain Eukaryota; kingdom Viridiplantae; phylum Streptophyta; class Pinopsida; order Pinales; family Pinaceae; genus Picea; species Picea sitchensis. Next base: position 3,226 of record SNQJ01S0163556.1, on the reverse strand, counting down.
CAGTGATATTGTATTTTATAAAAAAAATCCTTTTAAAATTTTTAATTTTCTTCACCTTTTATATGCTTCTATTTTTGTCAGTGTGTTACTGATCCGGATTTTATGAGAAAAACGAAATGAATACAGATTATTAATAGGTGTTTAACACAAAATAACAGAGATACAGTAAAACTGGTTTTCTATTTAATAATGAAATAAGTTGAAAACTGTAAAATGCAACGGAAACAAACTTGATGGAATGGTGGCGGCTTATCTCTGAGAAGAGATGTGACGGTTGCGCTCATTCGCAAGAAGATGATTACAATGAGGCTCTGAAGGTCTTTTTACAATAAGCAGGAATGTCAAAAACCCAAGACATCCAAAAACCTAACCCTAGGAGATGAAGCGCCAAAAGTCATGTGGGCCCCGTTTGGGTAAGTTAGTACATCAACTTCCCGGGGTCGTAACTTTTGCATACGATCTTCGTTTTAGGCATATGAAAGCTCGTTGGAAAGGNTAGGAGATGAAGCGCCAAAAGTCATGTGGGCCCCGTTTGGGTAAGTTAGTACATCAACTTCCCGGGGTCGTAACTTTTGCATACGATCTTCGTTTTAGGCATATGATATTCCGCTGGAAAGGTATCATGGAGGAGATTCATTTTAGGCACAATGTCGAGGGAATTTTTATATTGCAAACCTTTTTTCCCAAAAAACATCGTTTAGGGCCTCAAAACAGCCCTGGAAGTGAAAACTGCTAAAAATAGTAAATTACCAAAATTGCCAGAAAATTGTTTTGAGCCAGTTGGAAAAGGTAGGTGGCCATCGATATCCATCTATATCAATCCTCCCTCCTTAGGAATCAATGGTCACCATTGCGTTGACGTCCCCCATCAGATGAGGAAATTTTTGCTGAATTTGGCCCCAGGTGAGCCACTTACCTTAGTGCAGGAGTTGCCCTGCTTTGATGACTCGATAAAGTTGGATCCTTTTTTGTCGAGTGCCCTTGATCTGTGTGTCCACAATCTGATCATTGGATTCATGTTGTATGCATTCAAGGTTGAGCTCTATTGGTGTCAGTTGTTCTGCTACTTCTGAGGTGACCAATAATGGTGGGAAATAACGGCGAAGGAGATCCACGTTGAACACTGGGTGTAGGCCATGGAAAAGAGGAATGTTGAGCTCAAAATCATTATCCCCCACGGCCTTGGTGATAGTGTACGACCCATAATAGAGTGTGTGAAGCTTTCGATGGGGGTATGTAAGGCATTCTTTCTGCAAGTGCAACCAAACTTTGTCGCCCACCTGAAACTTATGTGGCACCTGATGTTGATCATGGCGTTGTTTATACTTGTCATTGGACTTTTGTAGGATATCTTGAACCTGTTGGCAGATGTGCTGGATCCGCTCAATGAACCGGGTGGCTTTGTCAGCTTCAGTTGGAGCAGGATATGAGTCATTCGAGGTGACTGTAAGGGAAAGTGCAACATCTATGGGACCCAATGGTTGGAATCTCAACCCCACCTGAAAGGGGTTGTGGCCGGTTGAGCTATTCAAGGCTCGGTTGTAGCTATGCTGGACATAGGGAAGGCTCTCATCCCATGTGTGAGGGTGCTTTGAATTATACATGCAAAGGATATGCACAATCATTCGATTTACAACCTCGGTTTGGCCATCTGT
>SNQJ01S0163555.1:5812-21317 GCA_010110895.2 Picea sitchensis | reverse complement strand
AATTTGCATCTCACAAATTAAATGACTAGGACCCACATTCGACACTTTCTCCCCCTTAGGCGCCTAGGGAAGAGAAACACTTGCCTTGGTACTTTATTTTAATTAAAAATTTAACAAAGGATACATTCATCAAAATGAGACCCTCATCCATTGACTATCTGCACATAGAAGAAAAGGTTAACTTGGGTAGATGTTTAGATTGTTGGTTTTTGATAAGAAAAATATACATCTATAGTGTCTTACCTTGGCCATAAGATCGTGAACTAGAGCATGATTATCAATGACAACTCCGTTAAAGAAAAATCCCCAGACAATGATCAACTACATTGTAAAATAAATTTAGATATTGGAAGTTATGGTGGCTGTAAGTTCTGGGCTGAGAGATATCATTTGGTTGTTCCATGTCTCCAAATGTGTTTAAAACAAATGCAGAGACAAAATAGTGATCTGAAGAGGGAGAATCATAAATTAATGAGAAAAAATAACTAAATTATTCTCATGAAAATAAAATATCAAAGAAGTCTCGGAATACCATTGTTAAAAAAATATACCAAGGTTAATATTATCATCGATTATAACTTGCAAGGACCTTCGGTTTCAAATGCTTGATTTATGGTAATTCAAAGTCAATTTCTTGATTTTAATTTTCTTTCTTTTTATTATGATTGGTTTTGTCATTTTTTTCAGACAAGCTACAAAATCATATATTTTGTAGCTAGTCTTAATTAAGTTTAATTAGATTTTTAATAAAATTCATTTGTTGTTTCAGGGGTCTAAGCGAGGAATGCATATCATCAACGTTGTCATCATAGACTGTAGACATCGTGGAAAACTCCTTCAGCTTTTATTAGTAATACAAATGGATTTTAGCTAGATAGTGTTCGCTTCTTGTTACAATCGAGACAGGCTTTTGGATAAATTGTTAGATATAATTGGGACCTTTTTGTTGTAAACTCAGATTAGGATATTTTGTTTAACCTTCTCGATTTTTTATAGATTTTCCTTTATTGTATTGATATGAGGATTACTTCATATATTTTTTAAATACTCTTTAAGTGTGGGAGTGAAGGAGAGAAGAATTTTGGGATAATAGACCGATGTGAATGTTGAGAACAAGGATATTGAATTACAGATTGCTTGAAGCTTTTGTATTGTAAGTGGTATTGTGGTTTCCAATATAAGATCTGTGATTGTATAATTCATATCCTTCTTGCATTAATAGTGTATGGTAAGATTTAGCTTTTGTCTATTCTATCCATACATTATCATTGTTATGATTATGTTCATGTCATCCTTATTTCGATTTGAATAGTTTATCGTCCCAATAAAAGATTATTTTTATGACAATGTTCTTTGGATACAAGTATTAAAATATATTAAATTTCTTTGTATTTTTTGTACTTTTCATGATCATTGGTCAACTAAGAGTTGTCTTTTTCATGACTAGTGATTTGTCTATCTTCATAAGGATCATAATTAAATGAGTTGGTCTTTCTGTATCATAAACAATATTTCAATTATCTATTGAAGTGACTTTCTTCAGATCTTGTTATATATTTTTACTTCACATATGTTTGCAATAGTTTTTTTCTTTACAGACATGTTGTTGGATGAGCTCTTACACAGGAAGACACAAGCAATAGTTTCCTCTTTGTTTATGACTAGTAATAGGTTAGTGTGATTAAAATTTTATTTATCTTTTGTGAATGTAAATTACTTTTAAAAGTTTAGATGCTTTGTTCATTTAAAATGATGCTATAATCCTTTACATTCATATTTATTTTATTGTAATTATAGTTTTTCTTAGGTTAATAATCTTTCTAGATTAATTTTAGATTTATTTAAAGTTTGGATTTGCTTGAGATTTAGTTATCTTGTAAAACTTTGGTTTCACAAGGCTTTCTACTAAATCTTCTATCCCTGTACATTTTGTAAATTATGTAGTTAGAAGTGTGAACAATAAACATTAATGTACATAGTAGGCACTTGTCAATGAATACTTAGTTTTTTTTAATTTTGTAGTTTAGGTTAGATCCCCTCATCGGCCAACAGAGTTGTTAAACCCTTCAGGGCGGGTCATCCCAAATGGCTTAGGTTACTTTAAACAACCTCAGAATGGGCTCTCTCTTCCAATTGACGAGCGTTCACATATTCCCATCAACAAATGACACTAGAAGGAGGGTCAAGGTAAATTTAATGATTAAATGTTTCACCCCTTAGCCTATCAAAATTCCAGATTTATAAATTCTTCTTCTCTGTCATCTTGAAATGCACTAGAAGGCAGGCCAGACTGACAAGTTGGAGTTGTAGAGTCTTTATTTCAAATGTATCTAATCTCTCATGGATCTTTCCAAAACCATTGTGTTCGAACATGCTTTCCATTTCTCATTACCTATTATTCCCAACAAGACAGTTTCACGCTTGTCCAAACTCACCTTTGATGGCGAGGGGAATGTATCGGCAAAATACCATCTTAAAAAGTTTTGGTGTAAGTGCATCCAACATGTATTTCTGATTTAAAGGTTTTATGCAGATTGTTCTCTTTCACTTTCTTGGGTCTGATTAATTGGTTTGAGTCTTTTCCAACACATTACATTGTTGATTGGTTTCAATTTGTAGAGGAATTTTTAGAAGCCTTTGAAATTTATGATTACAATCAATTATGTGAAGAATTACATGCTCTACTTATCAATGATAATTCATATCCAGAAGGATTCTCAACAAGCATCCTTCACGTTATCTTTAAATTTCATCTTGATGACATGTTATTTGTACTAAATCTTCTCTCTGATGTTTGTGCCCCTTTCATCCAGCCATATTCAATCGTGAATTATGAATCAGTTATAAATCCTAACACCCAATTTCAAGATGCATTTTGTTTGCAGGATGAGAGGAATCCATAATAAAATATTGAACAAGCAAGGGAAGTAGAATCTATTGAAAATGTTCTCACTGACAATCAAAATTCCTTTTCCTTTGAACCATTGCATCTTCAATCCTCAACTATCGTGGAAGGATATTTTATTGTGGTTCTAGGTATATGTCCATCTTCTTCTAACTCTTTCTCTAATCGGTAATTAAATTCAATTATTAAAGAACACTTAGGTGGTTAAAATGATCTTAAGCATTCTAACATTCCAATGAAACAAAATAGATATGTATATATGCAATTTGAAGAAGAAAACTTAAACCTTCATCCACAAATCATACCTTATCCACATGAAAGATTAGATGTTTGTCATGAAAGTATCTTTGAAAATCCTAGTGATCATGAGATTGTTCATGAAAGTTTTGAATTGTCTATCATACAGGAGGAAAATTTAGATGAACATATTATTTTGAAGGATTTATCACCAAAACAAAGTGAAAGTATTAAGGCAAGTGAAGAGGAATGTCTTGAGAATACCATTGTTAATTAAAATAGCTCAAGAGGAAATATATTTTCGTAATATATATTTTATTCATTTTAATCTTTATATCCCAATCTCTTCTTAGATTAGACATGCATGATACTTTACCCATGATATCTTACTATTTTGCATCACAAACTGATCTTTTCGATATGTCAAGATTTGATTAAGTTTTTGAGGAGTCATATTTATGAAGTCATATTTGATTCTCTTTCATTTTCATCACTCGCATGGGAAAATTTTATGTCTCAATATGATCCTACATGAGTTATTTTTTTATGTCTCAATATGATCCTACATGAGTTATTTTTGAAAAATACAATGCATTCATTCTTATGGAGATCAAAGATTATGCATTGCATATTCATTCTTTGATTAGTTCAAATTTTAATGATTATGCTTCACATTTTGAAATGATCCATCTCATCAAAGGAAGTGTTCAAAACAGTGATCTAATTGTTTCCATGAATCCTTTGATGATGTGTTCCCCATTGATAGATCTAGTTCGTTGAAGTCATAGTTTGCATACTAATTTTTATGACAGGATCTTAGAATGGCTTGAGGATTCATATCTAAAACATATCCATCATAAAGGTAAAGTTATGTTTTCTTTGTTTATACCTAAATATCTAGGAGGTAAGCATGACATGATTTTTTTAGATCCTCCATGTGAAGAAATTGATGAACACTTGGAGAATTTTTAGGAGGACGAGGCACTTCGGCATTGGCCGATGGTTATGTCCGGTCCCCATAATATTGAAAAATTTTCCAAACTCACTTACATTCTTACATGCCATTATGATCCTTACTATGATAGAATTCTAGATTGGTTGGAGGGTTCATATATGGAAAAGTTTGAAAAGAATGGTAAGGTCGTGCTTGCTTTGTTTTTAAATGAATATATAGGAGGTAAGCATGACATATTTCTTTTGTATCTGCAAGTACTACTTTCTTTTATTCTGATCTTCGACTTTATATACCTTACAGGATTGAAGATGCTCTTGTGGATGCACTAGAAACATGATTTTACTTAGCATTTTGATCTATGTAGAAGTTAGAGTAGGTGTAGGAATAGAGTCCCTTTGGGTTTTTCTTACCTTTTCACTCTTTCCTTTGAATAATGCAGTTATGAAGGCATGTGGGTATGTAAAGAGAACCATCATCTGAATATTGTCAGGGAAGTACTATTTCAATTCATTTCTTTTTCCTTTTCGCAATTGTCTTGATTAAGTGTTTCTTTTTCAAAACTTGGCAGCATGATGCAATGATTTCATGTATTATGAAGCATTAATAAAGATATTAGGGATTTGATATTTAATTCACATTAGTTTTACCCTTATAAACATAGCTTATTACTGCACGTAATTGCACTCATCCTGGTTAAGATTTTTCTGCGACTTTTAATAATAAGCTTGGTCAAAATAACGTCTCAAGTATCACTATCTTAAGAAAAGAACATATGTATATGAAAAACTCTGAACATTATAGTTCTTCCTTTTGATCCTCAATCTCAATGAGAGGTTGGCTTGCTTTTGTTTTGGGTCAAATTATTTTATATATTGAAGTTTGTTTGTTGTTGTTTTGATTGATTCATTTTGACTTCTAATTTTGAATTCCTTCAATAAAATTTGATTTGGTTCATTTTTTGTGTGATGTTTTCTTTTCTACCTTTGATTGAATATTTTCCTTTGTTTTGTATATCTATCTTTCTGATTCATTACTTCGTTGTTTGAGACTAATCATCATGATGAAATATTACTTAATGATGGTACTACCTGTTAGTTTTTAAATGACTTGAGATAGTTCAACTTTGGTCTTGAAATAAAATACAACTATGCTCTGATGGTCAATATTAAATTTTGATTGTTACCATTACCCTTGTGTCGCATTGGTTATCTTTATATATTAGTAATTGCTTCTAAACCTGGAGTAATATTTGAAAATAGTGATAACCTTAAGATTTCTTACGCCATCCATGTTCTTGAGGAACTTATCGGATTTGCTTCCCATATTTTAGACAATCTTATTTTAGAGATTGAATTATATCCCTTGATCGGATCACCTATATGATTAAACTAAATAAACATAAGGTCCAAACTGTAAGTGGGAAGGTCTCATCACAAGTCGGTCCATCATGACCATAGGATTTTACAGAAGTGATATTACTATTTCTGGTCACCAATCTAGGGTAGTGGTATTTAGTATTTCCAACTGAAGAAAAATAGGTCTCATCATGAGTCGTCTTTCTCGCCTCCATGAATCTATGTGGATGATGATGTTTTTAACTAGTTACCAAGCCAGAGTAGTGGCTTTCAGTTACTCCCTAAATTATCAAAAGAATTAAACTTAATAATTACAGGAATGATCCATCATGTGTTCTTAACTATGAGATGGGATCAAAGCATCCAAACAGGTTAAAAGGAAACCATGTCGAGGCTATGGATGCTTGCTGGCAGTAGAGGCCATGCATGTGGTATTGAGGTCCTATTTTTATAATTGTCATGATTCATTGATGAAAAAGTCTTTCAGATCTCATCTCCTTAAAGCATTTATTTAATATGTTTTCTCTCTCCCCATTGATTATGGTAACATCAATCTATATATGTCCATGGAGAAAGCATCAATACTATAACGACCAGAGAAGAAAATTTCTTGGGGAAACTTGAATATTTGACAACCCTGGTACCTCTTATACTCATTCCTCATAATGAAATGTTTTGGATTAATGCAGAGATAATTGCTTCACCCAGTGAGTCTCCATTTTTTGGCCCCGCAACCAACACCCTTTTCATTCTTCTTAAAATTCAAAAGGTAATTTTAATGCCTTTGACTATGTGATATTTTTTATTTCATCAGATTGATAGATTCTTGTGTTTTGTTTAAATGATTGTGATTGGCTTCGATATTTAAACATTCATTTATCTTCTTGTTTGAGTGTGCTTGATTTTAGTATTATGAATTTATTACCATTTCTAATTTCATGATTGTTAAGCATGAAATCAAGTATCATTCTCGTTAGTCCTTCTTGTTTGATTTTTTGTGGGATGGTGTTGTCCACATTTATGATTCTTTGACCAATCTTCTCAATAAAAATCTCTCTCTCAATCCTTAGCCTAATATAAAGTGAAAAATTATATCCCACATAAGTTTCATTAATGTGCATTGCTTTGGACAACTGAACAAAGATAGGGCTTGATCCATTTTATGATCAAAGTGCTTGTCCTAGATATGAATTTTACTCAAAAGGAAAATTTTGAAACTTATATACTTCTTGATTATTTTGATTGTTTTTCACCTTTATCAAATTCATTTTGAACAAATATTTTAAAAGACATAAGTGGAAGTTAAGGATAACACTAGTTGTATTCATGAACCCTTGTAAATATAGCCAACAATTTTAAAGCGACATTAAAATTTTGAATAAACATTTAGGTTTGTTGGATTTGTATCAAGGACATTGGGATGAAGACAGTGGACACTGTGTACTCAAACGATTCTACCATTTCCTACAATCTTACCCTCTTGTCGACTTAATCATTCCTGAAACTCTTATATGAATACAGTGACCATGCATTTGCTCACAGTTAGGATGAAATGACTCGTAGCAGTCCCCAAAGAAGACATGGGTCATCCATTCTGGAACCCTTTTGTCCTTAAACGTGTTAGCAATCCCAGTTTCATCCACACGATAAGTGTTGTTCTAGTTCAGGTTTATCTCCTCCTTTCAATATCTCAATTGTTATGGTGAGGTATCTAGATCTATCCCTATTTCTTTATGATGATATACTTATGTTATGAATCGTGTGTTTTCTCTTTGATAGGGTTAGTTTATCCTCTATTCAATTACCCTACCTATCGACCTAGTTGTAAAGCTTGTGGCTACTGTAGTAAAGGTAAAAGAAGAGCTAAAAATCCCTAGAGGTTTTACTTACCCACAATAGTATAACAAAGTTCAACCTCATGCCAAAACTGAGAGATGATTTTGCGGGATGGATTATGAGAAAACAGTGAGGCATTTGAAAAAAATGTTAGAAATCCATTTCCAAAATCGGGTCATTTACTGTCCACATGAGTAGTTTCTTCAGAAACAAAGTGATTTCAAAGATATGCCCCATTTTCTAAAAAGAAATTTCTCAGAAATTATGTGGCGGTTGAGGTAAAGGTTCAATACAATTTTGTGTAAAATCCTCCACCTTTTATCACAGGTCCTGAACAGTTCTCAGGTATTTGGCCTTAGTTTAAAGGATACATTCATCAAAACGAGACCCTCATCCATCGACTATCTGCACATAGAAGAAAAGGGTAACTCATGCAGATGTTTAGATTGTTGGTTTTAGACAAGAAAAATATACATCTGTAGTGTCTTACCTTGGCCATAAGATCCATGAACTAGAGCACGATTGTCAAAGACAATTCCATTAAATAAAAATCCCCAGACAATGATCACCAACATTATAAAATAAAATTAGATCTTGGAAGTTATGGTGGCTGTCAGTTATGGGCTGAGAGATATCATTCGATTGGTTGATGTCTCCATATGTGTTTAAACCAAATGCAGAAACAAAATAGTGATCTAAAGAGGGAGAATTGGAAATTAATGAGTAAAAAGAACTAAATTATTCTCATGAAAATAAAAGATCAAATAAGTCTAAGAATACCATTGCTAAAAAATTATACCAAGGCTAATATTATCATCGTTTCTAATTTGCAAGTATCTTCAGTTTCAAATGCTTGATTTCTAGTAATTCAAAATCAATTTTCTGATTAGTAATTTTCTTGTTTTGTTTCTGTTTGATTTTGTCTTTTTTTTTTAGACAAGCTACATAATCATAGATTTTGTACCTAGTCTTAATTAAGGTTAATTATATTTTTAATAAAATTCATTTGTTGTTTCAAGGGTCTAAACAAAGAATGTATATCATCAACGTTGTCATCCCAGGCTGTAGAGATCGTGGACAACTCCTTTAGCTTTTATTAGTAATACAAATGGCGTTTAGCTACATAGTGTTCGCTTCTTGTTACAATCGAGATAGACTTTTGGATAAACTGTTGGATATAATTGGGACATTTTTGTTGTAAACCCAGATTAGGATATTTTGTTTAAACTTCTCGATTTTTTTAGAGATTTTCCTCTATCATATTGATATGAGGATTACTTCATATTTTGTTTAAATACTCTTTAAGTGTGGGAGTGAAGGAGAGAAGAATTTTGGGATAATAGACCGATGTGAATGTTGAGAAGAAGGATACTGAATTACATATTACTTGAAGCTTTCGTCTTGTAAGTGGTATTTTGGCTTCCAATATAATATCTATGATTGTATATTTCATATCCTTGTTGCATTAATAGTGTATGGTAAGACTTAGATTTTGTCTATTATATCCATACATTATCAATGTTATGATTTTGTTCATTTCATCCTTATTTCAATTTGAATAGTTTATTGTCCCAATAAAAGATGATCTTTATGACAATGTTCTTTGGATACAAGTATTGAAATATATTAAATTTATTTGTATGTTTTGTACTTGTCATGATCTTTTGGTCAACTAAGAGTTCTCTTTTCTTGACCAATGATTTATGTATCTTCATAAGGATCAGAATTAAATGAGTTGGTCTTTCTATATCATAAATAATATTTCAATTATCTGTTGAAGTGATTTTCTTCATATCTTGTTATAGATTTTTACTTCACATCTGTTTGCAATAGATTTTTATTTAGAGATAGGTCGTTGGATGAGCTCTTAAACAGGAAGACACAACCAATAGTTTCCTCTTTGTTTCTGGCCAGTAATAGGTTAGTGTGATTACAATTTTATTTATCTTTTGTGAATGTAAATTACTTTTAAAAGTTTAGATGATTTGTTCATTTAAATTGATGCTATAATCCTTTACATTCATATTTAGTTTATTTTAATTAGAGTTTCTCTTAGGTTAATAATATTTCTAGATTTATTTTAGATTTATTTAAAGTTTGGATTTGCCTGAGATTTAGTTCTCTTGTAAAACTTTGGTTTCACAAGACTTTCTAGTAAATCTTGTATCCATGTACATTTTGTAAATTATGTAGTTAGAAGTGTGAAAAATAAACATTAATGTACATAGTAGGCACTTGTCAATAAATACTTAGTTGTTTTAATTTTGTAGTTTAGATTAGATCCCCTCTTTGGCCAATAGAGTCCTTAAACCTGTCAAGGTGGGTCATCCTAAATGGATTAGGTTACTTTAGACAACCTTGGAATGGGCTCTCCCTTCCAGTTACTGAGCATTCACATATGCTCGTCAACAGGCATTTTGAAGAATTGTTGCAGTTGAGGTTATAACATCTTGAGGACAGTCCTAGACAACATTCAAGGACTGGTACAACCATCTTGTTACACTAGACCTTGGACAACCATTAAGAGTTGACATAGCAGTGTCTTTGGGACATACTAGAGAGTAGGTTGAGGAAATCCATGAGGATTGTTACAACAACACCCTAAGGGCATATTTTGGAGTTGTTGGAGAAATTTCTATTTTCGGCACACTAGTTCAATGGGAGTTAACTGACTAGTTCTATTTTAGACTTTCTAGTTTTAGATCATCACTATTATGCATGCATTCTTAAAATAGGATGTCATTGCCTATATGAGTAAATATCACTCACTCATTGAACAGATCATAATATACATTGATTCTCATTCTTCATTTTGTATCTCTCTTCCTTTTCTTGATAAGCTTTGTTTGTGTGTGCTTTAGTTAGGTCTCATGTGCAGGTTTCCATGAAACACTGACATGGTGTCAGAGCCAAGTTGCTTGGAGAAACCCAGACAAGCCAGATAAGAGAGAAAGAGGATTTAATTATTGAGTAAACCTAGTTTCCTCCATCGTCGAGGCCTATTCCTATCGAAAGATGCGACAATTAGAATCGACGCAGTCTATCCACTACTAGGGTGTGACAGTCGCACTCACACTTACACAGCCAAGATACGACATCGTCGCACTGTATTCTTCACTGAGGTGCGAAGATTCAGTTTTTCACAATCATCTCACTTTATCCTTCTCTAGGGTGCAACGATTCAACATAGTCGCACTGTATTCTTCTTTAGGGTGCAATGATTCAGTCTGCCCTCTAGAAAATTGGTTATATGCTGTAAAATAGCCATATATCGAAATCCAAGATCTAGGTTGGAATGAAATTTTGACTAGAGACGTATAAAATAGGGATGCTCATGCTCACCAAAAATGTCCAAAACCCGCATCTTATTTTAGGAGATATGGTTGTTTTATCATATCTATAGTTGCCACAAAACCGTTAGTCATATCTCGGAATCCACGATCAAGGTTTTCAAGATCTTTTCATAATCAATAGCAGGGATGGAGACAATGCAACTTCTTCAATCAATTCTGGTGATAATACTCACATCGTATAACTATTTTTAATGGAAGTCAAAGGCCACGTTCTAACTCAAAAGAAAAGGATTGTATAATTTGACGATGGTGACAGAAACAAAACCTACATCAGCACTTGAGAAGACCAGATGGGAGAACCGTAAGGATGAGGCCACATGACTACTTATTGAGTTAATCTCCACTGATTTATGGTTTTATACGGCCACATTCAAGACTACAAACGAGATCTGGACCACCTTGGGAGGACTCTTTGGAAAGAAGTATGAGATGCGAGGTCATATGCTTGAGGTAGAGTTGAATACCTTAGACCCTAAAAGTTTTGATAATATACAAGATTTATTTACTAAATTTAAATCTTTGATATTGAGCTTGGTTGAATGTGTTTTTGACAACTCTACACAAGAGAAACAACTTATTCTAACAATATTCGCCAAGCTAGGACTAGAATACATTGTATATGTCTCAAATTTCCATTCTGGAAGATGTCTTTTTGGAACAAATTGGAAAATTCCTACGATGGCTCAGTTCATTGAGTCTCTCACACAAGAGCAGAAAAAACTCATACAGATGGGCCTCCTGAAAGATCCCAAATCACGTGCACTTACCATGCATGATGGAAAAGGATCATCTAAATAGAAGGGGAAGGAGAAACAAAACGAGGAGGGATATTCCAAACCCTTTAACGATTCTTCAAGTTCCAAAGACTCTTCAGATTCCAAGAAGAAGAAGAAGGGAAAGCAATCTGTTAACGCTTAAAATCTCAATGATGAATAATTCTCGCAAATGATTTCCAATCTCTATTATTTATTTATAATAATAATAATTAACTAGTAGGTCGGACCCCCTTGCAGACCAGTGGCACTATGATGGATGTGTTACACTTAGATCTATGTTTGTTGCTACAATGATGGAAACACAGTCTTCTACAATTGATGATTCAAGTCATAGTTTTATTCGTATGGTGATATAAGATGGTTTATTGTTGTGTTATTGATATATGGTTTTGATAGTCACTTGCAACTTATGGAAATACTATGGATAAAAGGATTATTTTTCTTTTACAGGTGTTATGTTTATACATTAAACATTGATTGATTATTTTATATATGAATTAATGCAAAAGTATGATGTGATTATGTGGAAGCTTAAACAAAAAGGAAAAGAGATTATATACAAACCCTAATATTATATGTGACTAACACAAATGAAGGTTGATAGACCTATCTGCTAGACTTATGCGTTGGATTAAAGGATTATCTATGAGGCATATATGGTAAAGTTATAGCATATGGTTGGTGTTAAATGTTTTGACACGACTTAGGGTGGTGCACTATGCAATGGATATAGCAATGGGTATTTGTTTGAATTAATGGTTGATGTTATGGTGTATGGCATGGCTTGTACGTTGAATTGAATAGGGTTGGGGAAGAAAGTGACATGCATTTACTACATGTCACTCAAACAACCCTCGAGCCCGTCACCCTAGCCATAGATGCATTTCATTTTTTGGGTCTGGTGGTTGTGGAGGCTTTGCGATTTCTGGTTGTGAAAGGAAAACACAGTCCAACTCTTCCCTCAAGCAAGTTTTTCCATGTATGGCTCCTTTATTTTCCATCCATGATGGTCCCTCTGTGTTATGAATAGAATTTTTGGCTCAGGATTGCATGAGGTCTGTGTTTTTCTTAAGTTTTGATTGTGTATCAGTGTTGTGCTTATGGTTCTTCTGTGAATACTCTGGATTGTTGGTGTTTCAAAGAAAAAAATGGATTTTATTGTTGTGTGTAGCCTTTGCATTGGTTTAAAACATGTCGGTCAGCTTGGGGTTTTACTCTAGTTCTCTGTGGAAAATTATGATAATGGTGTAACAAGTTTTGAGTTTTGGTGTGTGGGTTTTACTACCAATCTTGGCACTACTACATATGGGTGGATTATTCCACGAAATTTTTCCATGTTTCCATTATTTTCATGTATTTTTTAAATAGGGTGGGATTTTCGTCGATATTGCCACGAAATTTCGTTGATATAGCCACGAATAGGTTTTTTAACTTGGTCGGAATTTTCGTTGTTATTTCCACGAACGTTCGTCGCTATTGCCACGAAATTTGTCGCTATTTCCACGATAATTTTTCCTATCTCAAAAAGCATATGCTAACGGCTAGTTGACTAGTTGATCTAGATATACCCGACTTTAAGAGACTTTGTGACACAATTGCTATAGTTGTGACACTGTTTGTGGATTTTGTTTGGGTTGCTTATTTTTTCCGTCACCCACCGGTTGAACAAGTCCAATTCTCGATCTACATAGCGTGGATTTTGAACTTGCAAGGTTAGTATGTTTTTTTATTGATGTAATCATTTAACTTGTAAATTTTTGTTCAAATGTCAAAATTTCATTTAGATTGTTTTTTCCTTGATAATATATTATATGTGTAGTACCATATTTCATGTTTTTGGTTTTTGTATCTAGTTAGTATATTCTATGGAAATTCATGTGAAATGTCAAGAAAAATATTTTCCGAAGAAGTATTTTAAGTTGTCTACAAAACAAATTAGAGGCTAGTGTATGGTGTCGAGTGATTCAAGTTTGATAAATTTTGACCACTTTCTTTAAATGGTGTGCAATTATTTTCCATGGTGATTCAGTGCACACTACTCTAAAGTACAAATTGAAGCATATCGATCTTAATAGTTAATCGATAATAATAATAATAAAGCATGTCAAAATGTCTTAGAAGAAATAATTATGAGGATTGTAGGTCACTATAATTAAACATATCATAATCGAGAGGAGTAGCTAAAATATCATGAAGGAGTAGCTAAAATATAAAAATTTGACAACTTACTGTTTAGTATGGTGTAGGTAAGACAATTACTTGTCATGACAAGGATTTGTCACTATGAACAAAAATGACTGGAAGCTTGCTCGGTTAAGAGCAACATTAGAGGTGAGGGACGATGGAAAATTTTATTGCCCTTGCTATGATTGCAGAGGCTTGCAAAGAAAAAGAATTTTAATGACAAAAACTGAAAGACATTGTAGGGAGAAGGGGCATGCCGAAGGGGGTTTTGAATATTGTCCCTTGGTAAGAGGATTCAATATTTAATGTATTCTCTGTAACAATCAACATGCCATGAATTTTAGTAATATTTCTTATCGGGATTTTTATATTTTCTATACACACTAACTTTTCTACGTTGTTTTTAAATATATAGACGATGCCCCCAAAATGTCGAGCTCCATAGAGTTATTTTCTAAGTACTAGCATAAATACTCCTTTACAGGGTGATGAACTTCAAGATCAGAATATTGAAGTTGTTGATCAAGTTATTAATGATGATATGGATGGAGATAACGTTAGTGATTCAAATCAGGAAGATGAGATACATAGATTGATCCAAGACACATTTTCTCCAATGGATGAGGACAACCAGGATGATAGTCATGATGTTGATTCTCTACTCGAGAAGTCATGTCAACCTCTTTATGAAGGATAAACAACAAATATTTTATCTGCTATATTGTTGTTGGTGAACCTGAAGGTTTTGAATGGTTTATCAAACACATGTCTCACACAGATAATAAGGTATTTAATTTGTTAATTATTTATGCCTCCATGTTCACAAATACTTAATAGGTTCAATTTTTTCCTATATTTCTATTGTTTTCTAATTTGTAAATTAGTATATTGGATGTGATATTGATGATTAATATTGTTTACATTGACTTATTGTTTAGAATTTTGTAGATTGTTAGGTGAAGTTCTATTACCAATGTCAAATATTTTGTCACGCACATATCGAGAAATATCCGTGATTATGAAAGAAATTGGAATGGACTATCATGTTATCGATGCATGTCCTAATGATCATATCATATATTATGGAAAATATGCATTAGAAAATGAATGCCCACAATTTCAAATAAGTATATATCGAATCGATAAAGCGTCAAAGAAGGTGCCTTGCAAAGTTCTTCATTATATTCTGATAATTCCACATTTCCAGCAGTTGTTCAGGTGCCAAAGTATAGCACAGTTTATGGATTTCCATGAAAAGAAAAGAAGTTGAGACGATGTTCTTCGAATTCCTGCAGATGGTTCTGCATTAAAGTACATCGAAGAAAAGTGTCCAATTTTTAAAGAAGAACCTCGTAATGTTAGACTTTCGTTGGCAGCTAATGGTGTCAATCCATTTGGAGAGCTTCGTTCTACATACCCAGTGTGGCCTGTTTTTGTTATAAACAATAACCTTCCTCCTTGGATGTCGATCAAGAGAGAGCACACAATGGTGGAAATGATTGTTCCAGGTATTTAATTATCTTTTATTTTCTTTAAAGTATGACAAAATATTTCATTTCTTTGTTTTGTGCATGGTAATTATTTCTTTTATATATAACGAGATCTAGATAAGTATAATTAATCATGCAGTATGTTGACCCAATTAGGTAGGTACCAGGTTAAATATATGAATGTATATATTGAGCCTCTTATCTATGAGTTGTTGAAGTTATGGGTTGGCGTCACTATGTATGACATCTCTAGACCAATAGGAAAAAAATGATTTCAATTCCATGGAATACTATCATGGACAATTCATGATGCTCCCGAGTTAACACATTTTTGTGGTATATTGTTACTTTATTTTGTGATTTAATATTATATATATTTATTGAAAATATCATGTATTATTTTAAATTGTAACT
>SNQJ01S0163554.1:0-21264 GCA_010110895.2 Picea sitchensis | reverse complement strand
AGCTATTATGCAACCCCTTTTGAATGTGAAAAGAGGCCCTTTAGGGCACCATTAGGTCTTTGACCAGCCTCCCCACGCAGATTGAGCTCGGATTTGATGTCAAATCGACTTGGGAGCTGATCCAATAGTGGTTGGGAGGCCGAACAGTTCCATAAATGCGCCGTTTGGCAGGCGCACGGGTTTTGCACCCCACAACCGCGCTTATGCGCACGATATACGATGATGTTGCGCGCATGCGCGCGTTCTCAGTGGGTGCAATGAGCTTTTTAATTTTTTAGCCATTTTTGTATAGTTTTGGCTCTTTTGCTGTGCTGTGGGATTAATCCTTGTGCCATGAATGACTGTTTTTCTGTGCTGATGATGCGGAGTTCTTGTCGCCCTGTGCGGACGAAATTTCAGTGATAACACCCTTCTTTACATGCATTAGTGAATATGATGAAGTCTTCATTTAGATCAACAATCCTTAGTATTGGGGCACTTGTTAATAATTGCTTCAAGTGTTGGAAACTCCTTTCATAATCCAATGTCCACTGAAACTTCATCTCCTTTGTTACAGCAAGATTTGCCTCACCCTATGCAAACTTGCACATAGGGCCTTTTCCCATTTCCCTATGCAGACTTGAAGTCCCTTTTTGCAAATCCCATAGCTAAAAACATGATTTTTCCACATATACGCACCCTACCTATATTACAACATGTGTATATGTAGGTTGCACCACTACAACCCATGCACATTGGGATTTGTGCCCAAAATTATAGAATGGTGTCGGGTTTGCATGTTACGTCACGAGATCCATGATCGTTGACCTTCCATATACTAGAAATGTTCTGAATTGACCCTTCAGTTCCACTTGAAGGCCATAAATAGGCCAAATCCGAGCTATGGAAAATAGGAGCAGAATTCAACTTTGAGAGAAAAGTTACTATGGAGAAATTATTCACTGCACATTGAGTCTGCATCCCTTTGTCCTTTAAGTCTGACCAGATGGTTCAACCCCCAATCTCTTCCCTTCTTGATTGAGAACCTCATTGTCTCTCTTATATGAGCTTGCCTTTGGTGGAGGATTGAAGTGGTGGAGGCCCAGATGGAAGGAGCTTAGTTTCTCGGTTCTGAACAGTGCCGACACAGAAGTTTGTAATTCATTCACTTCTGCTGAATACATTTTAATAGAAATACTATTTTCTCATCCAATTAATATCTTTTGAATATTTAAATTGTTATTCCATGGGCATATTTGTTATGAATGTTGATGGATTATGCTATTGAATGTGCTAACATTATATATTATCACCATATGCTTGCGTTTACTGGTTGTTGAGGACTAGTTGCAAGTGCATCACTTTTGGTCAAGTGCTCAATGGTGGACTTCATCGAACGTCTGGACAAGGTAGGCCTTTTATCTTGTCTTGATAGCATATTTGTTTATATAACATACTTGAGATTATAGTTGATTTCTGTAGTCATTTCTGTCTGTTGTGGTTTACCCCTAGCCATAGAGAGATTTTCCTCGTAACAAAATTGGCGACCATACTGGGGAAATAATCTTCTTTTTCGGGGTTTGGAGTGTTTTTCTCCTTAGATTACTCTCATTTATATTGATTTTCTTATTGTATGATTGCTTGACATCCTCTGTTCACTCCGAGTCTGAGTTTCTTAGCCTTCTCCTTAGTTTGGTTGTGTTTTGACACATATATGAGGGTTTTTGCCTGACAGTCGTGTACATACGCGTGTTGTCCTTTTGCAAGATGTGTATATGTGCGCTTTTCCCTTGAACAATCGTGTACATCACCCTTTGTTTCTTGGTTGTTGGGTTTGATGGTTGCTGGGTAGGTTTTGATGATTGTCGAGTCTTCTTGGGTCTCTGTTATGACTGTTAAGTGTCCGTGAAATGATAAGAAATATTTCTTTGGTTGAATTTTTGGGCGGTGCCTTTCTCATCATCCTTTTCATTTGATTGTCCTTGTATCTTGGGTTGGGTGTTTTGGTCCTTGATATCCTACTTGATTTGTCCCTGTTTACACACAATAGAGTTTTTATATCAAGTTGTTGTTCATTCCTTTCATTTTCATTCCTTTATATTGAAAATACAAAAATATTAGGCATTTTACATTGTTGACATTTTGATCTCTTGAGTCTTTATCATTTATGTTAGTACATGTAAAGGAAGATTGCATTTTATTTTAGAATTGCAAAACTGAATTGAGAATTGCATTTTGAAAAACATATCATTTATTGAAAATTGAAGTTAGAAATTTGCACTGTATGCATATTCATTTATTTTACTTGCTAAGTCATAACATCACTAGTTTCATGACCACACCTTTTTGAGTAAGCAAGGCCACTAAAAGTAATGCTATAATTTAAAATTGATTAGTAACGATTTTATTTTTCTAGGGTGCACAAACTAGCTTAGGATTTAGAGCCTTGGAATAGGATTTTGTGAGTAAACTTCTCCAAGGCTATTAAATCAACATATGTGTCTGACTAAGGGAGTGGAAAAATCCATTGTGTAATCGGTAATATCAGGAGACTCCGCTTACACTGGAGTTAAGAACGAGGTCACGTGAGGTTGGTTGAAGGGATATCCCCCCGATACCTTCTTAGCGTTCGATATATTTCTGGAGATCTATTCATATATGGGGATCTTGCTAGTACCTGTACCTATATGAGAGGCGATGCTTTCGAGGTTTCGGGTTTTGTTACCCTACCCATACAATGGACCTGACTTATGACTGCTCACATGTGCATCGGTTATATTGTGGTTACTTAGTTGCTTGACTTAGGTACCACATAGGTTACTTTCATGGGTTATTCTGCAGGTACCCTGGGTCAGATAAGGGTTGGACAACACACAACCTTTATGGAGGATTACCTCTTCAGGGGGATGTGGCCGACTGGTTGTTAAGCCCACGAGGTCCCTTATAACTGATTCTGATACCTTCGATCTTTAGTAGGGATTCTTAGGCCCCTCTTGGGGTGAGGCATACCTACTTTATGGAGGGAGGCCTCTTTCAACCACTTTATCTTGTTTGTATGCATATTGGCCTTTTGTTTTATTTTGGTGTGCTCTTTGATTATTAGTTGACCTTAGGAATTTGGTGTGCTCTCTCGTTTAATGCTACCTCCCCCATGACATTCACTTATTTCATGGGGACGAACCTGTGCGTGTTTCATAATGGTATGCAAAATTATGATACTCAGTTAATGCCTTGGGTCTTTAATAATTTTTCTCATGGTATGCCAGACATGTCTTCACACTTTCCACCCTTTGTCTTTCCTCTTTATTCTTCCTCTCCATTTGGTGGGATTCATATCCCTCAAACAACTCTTACGGTAGGAGGTTGGAATCTTCCTTCCTATGAATCCACTTTTCTAGGAGCAAGTGTTCAAATGGGCAATCATTCTACTTATTACACTCCATCCACCTATCCTTCTTCTGCTATGCCAGTTTGTACGAAAGCTTTTCCCATGGCGGAACTTCATCTGTCCTTTGGTGTTTCATCCGCGGGGAGTTATTTTTATAGTATGGGCAACCCCCTTCATGAATTTCTTTCGTCTGGGGGTAACATATATACTCACATGAGTAACCCTTGTCATGTCACTTTCTCTTCGCAAGCATATTCCTTGGTGTCGATGCCCTTACACCCCTTTATGAATCAGTATGGAGGAGGATATTATCCTGCCAGACAGGGCCATGGTGTATACCCAAACCCTTCTTTTCCTGCAGTTTCTCAAAACCAATCTTTCCCGAAACATTGGTCTCAAATGCCACAACCCACTGCTGCCAGAAGTCCAATCACTGCCGAACATACTGGCATTATATCACCAACCTCTTCTAGTCATTTTGGAGATTGGTCAACAACCTCTGCAATTCATGTTGAATACCAACAACTAGCCACTACAAGTCATGTTTGGGGCACAAGTCCAGTCATTGCTAGTCACACTGGACATTCATCACCAACCTTTGCTAGTCATGTTGGCGATTCGTCACCAACCCTTGCTAGTCATGTTGGGGATTCATCACCAACCTCTGGTAGTCATGTTGGATATTTTCTACTAACCTCTACAAGTCATGTTGCGAGCATGTCACTGGCCTCTGCAAGTCATGCTAGGGGAATTCATACGATTGAGAAGCCTAGACGTGTACGACGTAAGCCCAAGTTCCTTTATAGGATTTGCGAAGGAGAACACCTTACTCGTTTGTGCCCTACTACTGCTGTGGTACCAGAAGCATGGTCCTTATCGGGGGGCCCTTCAGGTTCTGAGTCGTCTTTGGCTTCCCAAACTTCTTTGGTTGATGCTGCAGTTATGTCATTGCAATCTTTGGCTGACACCCCTCTTCCTTTAGGGGATGATGCATCTCTTGACCTTGTTGTCTCGCATCTTTTTCAACCAATGGTCGTGTCAATGCAATCTTTGAATGACACCACTCCTATTTTTGGGGTTTATGCATCTCTTGACCTTGTTGTCTCGCATTCTATTTAACCAATGGTTGAAGAAGTGGTTGCACCAATGCAATTTTCGGTTGATCCCACTCTTCTAGTTCTAGTTCTATACCTTCTATACCATGTCGTTTGCATCTCTAGTTCTATACCTTATGCACAAGGGAGCATTCCACTCTATTCGAGTACACTCCATCCAAGTTCTAGGGTGATTTCCTTTGATTGGAATGATCTTGTAGAGCCTCATCTCACTTTTTCTACACACTTCCAGATAAGGGGCATTCTTTGATATATTGTAGATAAGGTAACCTATGCAAGTATTTCATCCTCCTCGACTTGGAAAGTTTTGGGCTTTCCCAAGCTTGTATCAACTATCTGTGAGTTGTTGATTTTTGACAGAAGTCCTGCACGGGAGCCTTGGCCTCCCCCATGACATGCCGCCTAGAAACCCCCCAACGAGTCTGATTTAAGCTCTTTTTCGACTCATCTAAAAAGTGAACAGATTGTCGAGTGAATTTATATCTTTTACACTCGTTAATTGGATTTGAAAGGTCATGAGTCTTGGTTAAGCTCTTTTCCGACTCGTTTCAAAAGAGAAAATATTTTCGGGTGAACTTGTCTCTTTCACACTTGTTAATTGGATCTGAAAGGACGTCTATTTGGTGCAAGGGTATCCCTTTTCCAAACCAAGTAGACTAAGACTACGAAAAATGACATTTTTTTGGTGTTAAGTTGTAATTGCATCTCATGCCCTTGCTTATAGTATTGAGCCTATTTTTGGTTCTCTCTTTTGCGTTATAATCTGTTTACATCAACAGTTTACATCCTCAACCAAGCAGAGCCTTTTTTATATCCTTTGCAGCTTGACACCCTATACCTAGGAGGAAGCATTCCCCTGAGTGTCCATCTCCCACATGCACCTCATTTCCTTGAGCATAGGTATGTTCCATTGCCAGAACTAGTTTTTCTTACTTGCGACACTTGTTTCCTCCTCTGTATCATAACATTCATTTGATTATGAAAAAACAAAAAAAAGACGGGTGAGGAAGGAGTATTATCTTATATTGGTAGCAATTGTGTCACCTTTGAAAAATGCACAAAATTTTTGAGTCCACTTGTCATCAAAATTTTGGGTTTAGCATGACCTTAGGAAGCTGAGATCGTTACAGAGAGTTTACTCCTTCACTGGTTACTCTTCTAGTCCCTATGGAGAGTTTGATTGATGCCTCCTGCATCTCAAAGTTTCATCACTAAGTCTATGCTGCTAGAGTCTTCCATATGTCTCATGCTCTTGTTCAAAGGATGTCTATCAACCTGTGTTGGCCACTCCTCAGAAATCTTGACTTCTCATGTCAGCCATACCCTCAGTCTGTCTAAGAATCACATGAAGTTGTAGTCCTATTTCACACCCTGGTCTTACTTTCCTCATTAGTAGGTAACCTTGAACCTAGCATTCAACATTTCATCATTGGTCGCTAACTGGATGGTTTCCCTTGTTTTCAATGACAAGACATCTATTCACACATTGGGATTCATGCAGTGTATTGGATGCCATTATCCCTATTGATGGTTTCCTTGCCTTTGTCAACATTGTTCCTCATTGGATGCTATTCAAAGGGTCTTTTTTATGTACTTCTTACATCTGGCACACGCGAAAGATGCACAGGGTCGTTGGTTCGTGAACATGTTCTTCATCCGATTTCCTCCAAGTCATCAAGCTCCTGCTTTGTACCTCATGATGAATGATGAGAGATGCCTTAATTCTCTCCTTTCAACGAGTCTCCTTCCATCGACTTCATCTCATATATTCTAAAGATGAGACCTAGAGTCCTATGAGTACCTAGAGGCTTGCAGTCATTAGTGGAAGGTTCTCTCGCCATCGATAGTTGGGAATACATCAATGTCTCCTGATCGATGGATTCTTCAGGTGTTCGACCCTGACTCCTTTATTCACACTTGTAAGAATGTAATCGGTGCCTTGATACCTACTTTCATCATTGGTAGGCTATCTCGCATTTGTTAACGATATACCTCAATGCCCGATAATTAAACGAAGTCTCATTGTGTTCGACCTCAACTCCTTTATTCACATGATGTAGAATTGCACCTTTGGTATATTGTGTCGAAGACTTGAAGACATCAGTTTATAGTCGAAACTTCCCTAAGCTGTTGATACTTTTCATTGTACTCCATTGTATACATATATCTTCAGATTGATTTTGAGATTGGTTTTCCTAGGCCTTGTTCGTGACAATGACAACATTTGGCATGTAACCACCTTTGTATTGCCTATTCATGGCCATGGAAAACTTTTTGGTATATTTTCACATGGATCTGCAGTGTAATTCAAATTGCCAACCATGTGTGCAAAGTCAGTACAAATTTTCATGAGCAACTAATTCTTCCAGTTGGGTCCCCATTACTCCACTTCTGGGTCTTATAATGTATTTCAACCATCGCAGATACTCCTCAGACCTCACACATTAGGGGGCATCTGTTATAGCAAGATTTGCCTCACCCTATGCAAACTTGCACAGAGGGCCTTTTTCCATTTTCCTATGCAGACTTGAAGTCCCTTTTTGTAAATTCCATAGCTAAAAACATGATTTTTCCACATATATGCACCCTACCTATATTACAACATGCGTATATGCAGGTTGCACCACTACAACCCGTGTACATCAGGATTTGTGCCCAAAATTAAAAAATGGTGTCGGGTTTCCATGTCACGTCACGGGATCCATGATCCTTGACCTTCCATATATTGGAAACGTTCTGAATCGACCCTTCAGTTCCACTTGAAGGATACAAATAGGCCAAATCCAAGCTATGGAAAAGAGGAGAAGTATTCAACTTTGAGAGTAAAGTTACTTTGGAGAAATTATTCACTTCACATTGAGTCTACATCCCTTTATCCTTTAAGTCTGAACACATGGTTCTTCTCTTCTTGATTGAGAACCTCATTGTCTCTCTTATATGAGCTTGCCTTTGGTGGAGGATTGAAGTGGTGGAGGCTCAGCTGGAAGGAACTTAGTTTATTGGTTCTGAACTGTGCCAACACATAAGTTTGTAATTCATTCACTTCTGTTGATTACATTTTAATAGAAATACTCTTTTCTCATCCAATTAATATGGTCATATTTTTTATGAATGTTGATGGATTATGCTATTGAACGTGCTAACATTATATATTATCACCATGTGCTTGCGTTTCTTGCTTGTTGAGGACTAGTTGTAGTTGTATCACTTTGGGTCAAGTGCTCAACGATGGACTTCATCGAACGTCTAGATGAGGTAGGCCTTTTATCTTGTCTTACTAGCATAATTGTTTATATATCATACTTGAGATTAGACTTGATTTGTGCAGTCATTTCCGTATTTTGTGGTTTACCCCTAGCCATAGAGAGATTTTCCTTGTAACACCCTTCTTTTGCAAGGAAGTGATCATGTATGCGTGGAGAATCCTTCAATCTCATATAGTAGCATGTAAGGCCCATGAATGATATAACCTCTGTCATGTTCTTTGGTGTTGACCATCCTCTAATGGCCTCAATATTTTTAGGATCCACTGCTATCCCTTCCTATGAAATGATATGTCCCAAATAATGAATTTGCTTCTGATAAAATGATCACTTGCTCAATTTGGCATACAACCGATGCTCCTTTAATACCTATAATACCATCCTCAAGTGTTGTTCATGCTCTTCCTCTGACTTAGAATATATAAGAATGTCATCCAAAAAGACAATGAAAAACTTAACTAAGTAATCTCTAAAAAAACCATTCATTAAACACATGAAGACAATTGATGCATTTGACAACCCAAATGGCACCACTGTAAATTCATAATGTCCATTTCTTGTTCGGAAGGATGTCTTGCTGATGTATTCTTCTTTAATTCTTACCCGATGATAGCCAAACCTGAGATCAATCTTGGAGAATATTTTTGCATCTTTCAACTGATCAAAGAGGTCATCGATCCTTGACAACGGATACTTATTCTTTACAGTTATCTTGTTCAACTACATGAAGTCAATGCAAAGTCTCAACGTTCCATCCTTTTTCTTCACAAATAATATCGGGGCACCCAAAGGTGACACACTTGGGCATATATATCCCTTCCTCAGAAGCTCTTCAAGTTACATTTGTAATTCCTTCAATTCTGGTGTACTCATCTTGTAAGGGGTATTGGATACTGGGGTTGCTCCATGCATCAGATTGATGGAGAAATCAATGTATCTTTTAGGGGGTAATCCTGGTATTTATTTAAACACATCTTCAAACTTTTTTAAGAGTGCATAATCTTCAATATTTGACACCTTATCTTCAATCTCTTTTACGTGTTTCTTCTATTTGTACTGCAAATATTTGACACCCTTTTCTGTAATTTTTCTTCAGTTGCAATCTCGAAATTTCTCTGACAGTTAATACCTTGGGAATTCCCTGTACTGTCCTTAGGTTCCCTTCTTCATCTAGGTAAATAAATGCCTTATTATAACAGTCTAGGATAGCATGGTGTCGGTCCAACCAATCCATACCAATTAGACAGTCATAGGAACCTAAAGGTAGGATGTTCAAATCTTCCCTGGTGCTCAGTCCATTTATGTCCATTGGACATGCCTTAACCATTTCATTAATTTTTGTTTTATCTCCAGTAACCAACTAAACCAAACAATATTTTCCATGCTTGTTTCTTGGCAAATGCAATCTTTCCACCATCTTAGGATCTATATAACTATGACTAGCTCCTGAATTAATTAAAATAGTAATGGTTTGGTTGTTGAGCTTACCTTCCACTTCAATCATATGTGTCTGAAACTCAACATGCTTGTTGTCTAGGGATGCATAGATTCTAGGTACATTTCTGCCCATGTCCTCCACTATATCATCTTGTTGTACATTGTGAACAATGGGCTCACTTTTTCACCTCTGTGAGGACAATCTCTATACATATGATCTTCCCCACAACCCCAACATTTAATAGGTGGTTTCCTTGGTCTTTGCTCCCCTGTCTCAGTCATTTTGGG
The DNA here is from genome assembly GCA_010110895.2 of Picea sitchensis. Lineage (NCBI taxonomy): Eukaryota > Viridiplantae > Streptophyta > Pinopsida > Pinales > Pinaceae > Picea > Picea sitchensis. Next base: position 11,794 of record SNQJ01S0163554.1, on the reverse strand, counting down.
TTCCCTAGAAGATGACTGTCCCTGAGGATTATTTATGAAGAATGGTGGATTATTCCCCTTTTTCTTTTGTTCTATGTTGTTTTTTTTCTTGTCTTCCCAAGATTTTTGGAAAGTTGGCCTTCCTTTATGTTGATCATGAAGACATTTATCTCACCTTCCAATGTTTTGGGATCATCATATTGTATCTTGTCACTGATAAATGGTGGCAGTCCACTCGAATACCTCTGAATATTAACAGGCTCTTCCTTGATGAAAGAAACATACTTTAGCAGTTCTAAAAACCTTCTTTCATATTCATCTATGGTCATACTCCCAATCTTGAGTTCAAATAACTCCTTCATTTTCTTGTCATAGTACCTCTTAGTCATTTTTGGAAAGTTGGTTTTCCTTTATGTTGATCATAAAGACACTTAGATCGCCTTATGGTGTCCTCCAATGTTTTGGGATCATCATATTGTATCTTGTCACTGATAAATGGTGGAATCCCACTCAAATACCTCTGAATATTAATTGGCTTTTCCTTGACGAAAGAAGCATACTTTGGCAGTTCTAAAAACCTTCTTTCATATTAATCTATGGTCATACTCCCAAGCTAGAGTTCAAAGAAATCCTTCATTTTCTTGTCACAGTACCTCTTAGTCAAGTATTTATTTTGAAAATACCTCTTGAATTCCCTCCAAGTAACATTTTTCTCATCATTGTGTTGCCCCTATAGAAATTCGTCCCACCACATGGATGCCTTTCCCTTGAGCTGATAGTTGACAATTATTCCCTCTGCGTGTGAAGAGTAATTATGAAATTGAAAATATTTCCTCATGCCTAGAAGCCATGTCTCTACATCTTCATCCTTCTTGTGCTCACCATCAAATGTAGGAGGCTTGATTTTGTTCATTTATCCTTGTAGCTCATCCACCCCAGACCTCCTCTTATGTTTCCTGACAGGGGATGGATTTGAGCTATTGTGTGCTCTCCTAGTGGAATTCCTTGGGGAGTGATGGTGATTTCTGCCAACACTTTTTGTTCTTCTTCCTTCATCATGAGACTCGTGACCTCTTGATTTTCTTGTGTCATTGTCCTTATCCATCTTCTTTTCTATTCTGTTCAAGCTCTACATTAGCTTTATGTTGAAGCTCTCTTGCTCCTCCTTAGATTTCATAAGCCTCTCATTATCATCCTTATAACTTTGGACATCCTTTTGCAAACTTTTAATGATCTCTACCAAGTTCATCTTTTCTTCCTTTCCTTCTCCATGTCCATTTGAGTTTGTACCCTCATTAACCATGTTGACATACATCCCTCTGATTTCATCTTCTGGGTTGTAATCCTCCTGTGTATTTTCCATGATTTTGAACTCTGTGCTAATCATGTTATGATCTAATTGTTGTTAACTCTGCAAAATGTGCAACCAACAAAACTTGTTAGGCTAATTGATTTAACAATTCATGAAATTATGCACAATTCTGGTTCAATAATGCATTAGAATTATTTCTTCTGATTTACTGAAAATTAACTGCCCAGATCAATTTTCTTGGTGAATAGTTATATTCTACTATCCAAATCCTTTCCAATGCCTACTTCCATGCTCAATTCTTAGTTTTGAACATAAAGTTATGGTTATTTGAAAATTGTCCTTTCTGTGAGGGAAATCCCTGTATAATTGTTCTTATTTTGGAGCCTAATTAGCTCTTGGACTCGTGCTGGATCCTCTCATAATGAACATGGACCCTTTTTATTTATTTAGGTGCAGATCTGTACAAATCAGAACCCCGTGGGATCTTTCCTTTAGCTCCTTTTCTACCTTAAAAACAATTTTTGGGCACTAGCCCCTTAACTTTGGCGAAAATTGCATGTGATCGAGGGCTATGACCAAGCGCTTAGCTGAAAGGAGCTTATCCAGAGCTTCGGGACTTTGAGGCTCCAAAAATTAGGGATTCAGAGGTTTCTCCCTCAACACACTCCAAAACCCCCGAATGTCTAACTGGCGAACTCCCGAATGTACGTTATCCAGAGCTTTCAGACTTCGACGCTCCGGAATTTTGAGCTTCAGAGGTTTCTCCCTCAACACACTCCAAAATCCCTAAACAAAGAACTAGAAAACTCTCGAATGTATGCTATCCGGAGCTTCGGGACTTCGACGCTCCAAAATTTTTGGCTTTGGAGGTTTCTCCCTCAACACACTCCAAAACCCCCGAACACCAAGCTGGCAAACTCCCAAATGTATGCTATTTGGAGCTTCGGGATTTCAACACTCTGGAATTTTGGGCTTTAGAGGTTTCTCCCTCAACACACTCCAAAACCACCGAACGTCGAACTGGTGAACTCCTGAATGTACGCTATCCGGAGCTTCAGAACTTCGATACTATGGAACTTCTGGCTTCAGAAGACTTCTCAACATAACACCACAATTCACCCGAACGTTGAATTGGCGAACTCCTGAATAGACGCTCTTCGGAGCTTCAAGACTCTGACGCTCTGGGACTTCGAGACTTTGGTCATAGAGAGACTTCTCAACATAACACCACAATTCACTTGATCACCGAATTGGTGAACTCCCGACTAGGTGCTCTCCAGAGCTTCGAGACTACGACGCTCTCCAGAGCTTTAGGACTTCGGTGCTCCAGGACTTTGGGATTCGGGAGACTTCTCAACACAACACCACAATTCACCCGAATGCCGAATTGGCGAACTCTTGAACAACGCTTCTCCAGAGCTTTTGTACTCCAATGCTCTGAGTCTTCGGGCTTCGGGAGACTTCTCAACATAACACCACAATTCACTCGAACGCTGAATTGGCGAACTCCTGAACAATACTTCTCCGAACCTTCGGGACTCCGACACTCCAAGACTTCGGGCTTCAGGAGACTTCTCAACATAACACTACAAATCACCTTAATGCCGAATTTTTGAATACTCGCTAATCTGCGGACACGTGTCCCCAACAATGAATGGTCCGGATTGACTCTGGGCTTTGGGACTTCGGGGAATTCTCCTCCTGGAAACGTAAGAACTAGTTTCTCCCAGAGTGTCGAGTCTTCGAATGTGTGAGATCTACAACTCACGTTCGTCTATGCGTAGATCCGATGGTTGAGATCTGATCTTCTTCACAGAGCTCCTCCTTCTAGAATGGGTTTGATCCAATGACTCAGATTGTTCCACGACCAATCCAACGGTCAGGCAGTCCTCCCAATGATTACGATGTATATTCACTCCGGGACTTCGGAGCTTGGGGGCTTTTGCCTCCTTTTCAACAAAGACTTAAAAACTGCCGAAGCAATGAAGTCCGAAGGACTTGAGGGTTTAACAACCAGGCTCCTTCTCATGATCCGATAGTTGTGAGGAATTTAGACCTCTCCCAAACATATCTCGTCCTTTCTCCTTCTCACAAAGATATTTCTCAATCTTTCCATGAATTTAACAACAGAAATTGGGGCTTTTTCCCAATTCCACACAATTGAATCAATTCAACTTGCTTGGCCCATCGAGGCTCAGTGTTGAAAACTAGAGATCTGATACCATATTGTAACATCCCCAACACCAAATTGTCGGGCTATGCCACACAAAAATTCTCGAACTGTATATAAAATTAAAAAATACAAATATTCTACAAATACACAGATTTATATAGAATAATAGTGGAAATACACATGCAACATTCACAGGAAAATCCCATAAAAATAAATGCATAAATAATAATGCAACATGTAATTTAACACACAATTGACACTTATCTTTGATAGAAAAGATCACCAACTATGTGCAGACCTTCCATGTTCCTCCTAGCCTTAGACCACACTACTCAAAACTGACAGAAGTGGTCACTCCCAAGCTGGGACTAAACTCCACCCGGGTAAAGAAATTATTAACCAGGATGATTTTACTCAGACAACATGAAGGACTGCGCCACATGTTCCAACTCAAACTAAGAGCCTACAATCTCTCATTCCCCACATGCCTGTCCCACCCCAGGAAATGTGCCCCTTCTCTCCTCAACAGTCCTTTGACTGCCCCATTTCCTTTCTGGGGCTTCATCAATAGGTCAGACATGAAGTCTCAGAGCCATGTAGTTGTAGTTTGGCACCTTTGAGAAATCAATTCCCAACAATCCTCTTGCCTAGAGAGAATTTCTCATGGGCATGACAACCCACCTCTTCAATCTTCCATGGGCCTGGCAACCTGCATCTTTAGTCTTCCACGGGCCTGACAACTCGCTTCTTCATTCCATCTCCTAATATCTCTAGGTACAGGTATGAGTACATGTATAGGTACATGTATGAGTACATGCACATGTACCAATACGGGTACAAGTACAGGTACAGTTACAAAAAATTACAACAAGCAACTGAAAATCTGTGAGTTAAAGAATAATGGAGGAAATTAAGGGAAGATGGAACGATGGCCTCCTGGAATGACAAAATGAATGGAATAATGGGAAAATGAACTAAGTCCCCCACTCTATGTTTGTAGGTCCCCAACTTGACACTTGTCTTGTTAAGAGCTGATTTGGCCCACTTGTCCCCCTCCTTAGAACTTCGGATAAAATAATTAGCCATATGTTATACATTAAGGATTATTAATATAATATTCCTTTTTGGCTTGAACTCCCTAGGTCAGCCCCTTATCCTTAAGGTTTAGCCCCCTTTCCCTAACTAGTGGACTTCAGTCCCCCATACTCTTTTACGTGATTGGTATGCATACATTGGTGTGTTTTTCATTAAAATTTGTATGTAAATACATTTACGTTTACATTAAAGATATATTGTCTTTTCTACATCTCGGCTCACCAACCTAAGTACAATTGTATTTACATTTACAGTTGGGGTTTGGCCTAGAGGTGTTACAATCTCCATAGCTCTTTGGCCTCAACTAACACACATGTCAAGTTTAGTTTGTATAGGTTTGGTGGAAGTACTTTGTACGCCCTAAGTGCATAGTTATAAGTTCTTATGCAGATACCTTCATGTGTATGGGCTCCCATTAGTGACTCATAGTCTGTGGATTTATGGTATTCACTTATGCTCCTAGCATATCACATAACCATGTATGTCAATATTCAATCATCATTGATCATCATAATAAAATAAGATTAACATATAATCATTAATACTAATAATTCAATATTGTCCATTACCCCTTTTTAGTGTTACATATTTATTCATATTGTATTCAATCAACATTCCATAATTCATTTTAAACCAACATTATTCTTATCAATTAAAATAAATTAGGGAAGATACAACTAATTCAAATTCTCAAATAACTAATTATGAGTATCACATAGTTTTCAAAACATTCTTTAATTTCAATATTAAAATTATCATTAAATTCCAATAAAAAAATACATATTTAAATAAAATTTATTAAACTTCAATGTTAACCACAGATAAATATTTAGATGCATAAATAAACAACTAAATCCCGTTTTGCCAATGTCTCATAAATCATAAGATCTCAATATACTGCCAATCAAATCAAAGTATAATACTTTAAGTCGAAATAGATGTCATATCTAATATCACGTGTCTATAAGAATTGTGTTTTAAGGAATTCATTATTAGTCCCCGTCATAAGCATAGAGGGACTATAGCGATCGATAATTCATTGACTTCATATTAGTTTGTCCTTTGACTACAAATATTTGCATAATCTCTATTTTTGGAGCTAGGGAACTAAAAACATTTATTTTTATATAATAAAAAGTACCATATATGTAATGATCTGACTGGATATCAGATTGGAGGTCTTATTGTCGGCTTCACTATTCCCAATGTTTTATATGTTAACATATCCAAACTTTTTTATCGTATATAGTATTTTTGAATCATATATTTTTCCTATGTATTGCTTGAAGGTGGATTAATGCTAGCATTAGTTCGATGTTTATCTTAGCATTTTCTGCTAGCTAAATTTATCCCAATGTTTGATATGCTAGCATATCCAAAGTTTGTCCTTCGAATACATTCTCTACTGTTCCAACTATTGTTACATAAATTATAATAATTTTTTTTTGGTACGTCAGAGACCTGCCACATTGCATTCTTTCTTAAATGTTTACAAAGCATTTCTGACAGACTTAAATGTTTACCTAACAGGCTTTGCAACATTGAATGTTTACTTAGCAGGCTTGTTACAATACATTTTCTTCTTTTTATTTTATTTTATATGCAATGTTCTCTGCAGTCAATTTGGGCAATATTGTGCTTTAGCGACATGGCTGGTTCACTGGTTCATGCTTGCTTCTTGCATCTCCACTAATTTCTTATTTTCATGTTGTTGTTGTTGTTCTTGTTTACCTGTTCGTCTTGTTGCATTTTGCACGTTTGGGGTTTTGCAAGCGCGATTGGAAATACGACATTCCTGTTCGACTGGTTGGTGCTTGCTTCTTTGTTCACTGGATGCTGTTATTGTTGTTTGATTCAACTTTGTAGGGTTCAGGTCTTGCGGCTGTAGTTGGGCCTTTTGGTGCTTCTTAACTGGGTTGTTATTTGTTGCTTGCTCTTGTTTGCCTAAGGTTTGCAATGTTGGGGTGTTGTATCTGCAATTGGATCTATTGTTACATTGTTTTGCAGTTGACTCCCCATAAAATACTATTAAGATAAAATATCATACAAAATTTTGCAGTCAATGTAAATTGCATCTCTTATGGCTTCAACCGGAGTTTGTCAGCCTCCAACTATATTTCATAGCTGGAGATGCCTTTTCCATGGTTTATTTCTTACTATGGTTTCATATTTATGAGATTAAGTGTTGTTGTCTGAGTGATATAGTTGTTCTCTCCCTTTTTTCTCCTCTTGTAAACTTTCCCATTTTTTACCTTTTGTTCTTCCGCTCTATTATGTGTTTTTGTTTCTATACTTTCTGACGTTTCTCTGCTCACGGGTTCCCAGTGTGGTGATCTGAAAAATTGTTATCTCCATCTATATCTTCACATCACGATTTCGACCGATCACCGTTCGGTTGCATACTTAACCAATTTTATGAACGCGGCTTCGCAGATAGGTGCTATCGAACTATGGTAGCTCGTGTTTGGTGTATACATCTTGCACCCAGAACTTTCATGCTCTACAATTCGACCCTGCACTCCTCGAACTCGCAACCATACCTCTGCCTACGATGAGTTTGTCTATCCAACCTGCCTTTCCATACTTAGTCGAGTTTTCAAAGTTTCACGGGTTGATGCCTTCTCGGGTTCAGAAAAGTTTAAAAGCATTTGTTGCTCCCCTCCATCTCCGCTACCTTCCGCCCTTCCCAATAGACATAAATTATTCTTTAAAAAGTTATAACCGACCAGATAGGTTCAAAAATATTGTCTTTAATAAGCAGAAAGATCGAGGACATGTCCCATTAAAATGATTAGACATGCAAATATTATGGCATTTGGTAATTTCGTTTTCCTACATTTTGAATTTGCAAAAAAAAAATATTGGCTCTTTTAGTTCTTTAAAGGCTTCATCATAGTAACAATGCAATATTGTACTACCTTGTTGTCATCCATGAACGTGTCACCCATAGAGGCCTTGACGTCATGTTCCTCTTTAATACTGTGCATATGTTAGATTTCAGATTTGAGAATCTGCTCGGATATGGGAATGTTAAAACGTGTTATTAGTCACTATTCAACTTACATATTCGAAAATATTGGCATAAATAAGAGAAAATATCAAGAACATCTGTCATTAAAATGAATTAACCCAAAATCTACGGAAGATCATACTGTCATCCTCCAACGTTGATTTTAAATACTTATTGCCGTTTCTCTCTATCATCAAAGAGTTGGGATTTAGGGTGTCTTCGTTCTAATGTTCCTAGTCATGGACATGTAAGACAACTTAGAGATACCATTGGGGCCCAAATGAAAGAAGAGAGATTGGTTTTATGTGACGTGAGATTTGACCCCCAAAAAAACTCTGTTATCCAACAGAAACTCAGACAAGGGGAAAAAAAAAGAACAAGTATGTTTTGGTTGGTGTTCTCCCTGTATTTGATGCTTTTGGTTGAAAAGCCTACCTAGAGATTTGTTTGTTGATCTTTTTTGTTTTCTTGCTGGGAGTTGGAATGGATTTTCAGGTCACGTGCAAAATACTCCTTTATTGAAGTATATAGTTTCTTCCAACGACACAGATTTGGCAAGTGAATCAAATTCTGCAGAGCACACAATAATTTGTCTTTGTCAAGGGCGTCACACTTACCGTGGATTGAAAAATGGCACGTGATATTTAGAAATGACACAAAATATTACTCCATTCACGAATGTACCCAGAAGTGGGTAACATAAACTGTATGGGTGGATAAAACGACATACTATAACTACATAAGATTCTATTTCAAATTTTGCTGAGTTACTTCTGGGTGTGGTAACAGACTTGACAGAAAGCCACGTTATTTGTCCAAGTTTGTTCATTGTCCTCTAGATGTATTTACAGACTCCACATATTTGGCATCACCTTCGAACATTCTAGGCCTTTCTATGGGCCGCCATGTCTGCCACCCTTACGATGAAAGATATATTCCGATGCAATTTGCAACATTTGATACACTTGCTAGAATTGTGTTGCTGGAAGAAGTCATGTACTTCAATAGAAGAACATTTTGCAGTTGGCTTGGGTGTTCCTTCCAATTTACTGTAATAAAAAAAAAAATTTCAACATACAAATCTTCAGGCAGTCTTTTCAACCAAACAGATGATCGAATACAGGGAGAATAGTAGTGACAACATACTTGAATTTTTTCCTGTCCCATAAATGATGTCACATAAAACGACTCCCTCGACTTTGAATTGGGCCTGAATCATATTTCTAAGTTGTCTCAGATGTCAATGGTCAGGAACATTACAAAGAAAGCACCTTAAACCCCAAGTTTTCGACGACAGAGAGAAACTAATACTTAACAAAGAATGGAATGTTGAATAACCAACCAATGCAAGCAGGCCATATCTAGAAGAGACAAGCTATTCAAAAAACTTGGATAGATCTAGTTGGTAGCACCAATTAAGTCCAAGACCCAAAATTGATATTCAACTCGTTGTTTTTTACAAATAAAGGATTTGATAGTCAAGAAGACTGTCAACAAGATTCATTATTGTACATATTTTTTATTGGTTGGAGGCAGGCCAAATCACAATCATTGTGGCAAATAATCTTAGCTGTATTTTGTAACCCATCTTATTTGAATATAGAATATTTGTGGTTTTATTTTTTTTATGGTGTTTTCCAATCTCTGGTATTGCTTTTAATTTTGTTTTGTGCATTTTTTCCTGTGTGTCGTTAAACATGGACGACAAGATTTTATTTCTGCTTCCCAGTACTTCAATTTAAATAAATGCTACTCTGTTCGTTCCTTAAATTTTACATGGAAGAATAATTTGTCATAGGCCATACTTATGTGGCACCGACCCTATACTTAAAAAAAGAAATTGGAGGACCTGTCCTTCTTTCATTCTTTGGGTCTTGTAAATAAAATGAATTAATGACTTACAAGAAGGCAACTCAAGTGTCGACACCATGTTCCTGTTCAATATCTTGCATATATTGCAGCTTTTTCTATTTGATAATATCTGTACATATACTAATATGAGTACTATTGGAATAAATATAAAAACTTCCTCTTAGCCAAACTTAGTCAATTTTCTGGCCACCGGGTCCCGGGTTTGCGATATCCAACAACTATGTCCCCTGTTCCATCATATACATCTTGTAGTCAAAGAACTTCTATGATCTGCAATTTATGCTTTAACTAGTGACAACTCACCTTTTGGCCACCGGGTCCCGGGTTTGCGGTATCCAACAACTATGCCCCTATTCTGTCATATACATCTTGTAGCCAAAGAACTTCTGTGATCTACAATTTATGCTTTAACTAGTGATAACTCACCAGGGGTTCGAAAAGATTGGCATTAATAAATGAACAATAGATTTTCTTCTGTGAGATGCTTAGCCCTTTTCCCCTTTTCTTTTTCCCATCTATTATCGCTTTCTGGCTATATACTTAGTTTCCTTTCTATGATCACAGGTTCCAGGGTTGGCAGGCTGGCATATCTTCATCTCCATCTATATCCTCACATGATGAATTTGACCGACCGTTGTTCCTTTCCATACTTAGTCAATTTTATGCCCGCGGTTGCTGGGTTGGGGCTTTCGAACTCTGCTGCTTCTTGTTGCATTATATACATCTTGCATTCAAAACTTCCGTGGTTTCAACGAAATTTGTGAACCGAACAACATCCTGCAAATTGGGAGATGATTTTCATTTGAAACATAAATAATCTATTAATATATATTAGTATGAATACTATTGAAATAAATATCAAAAAATTTTCTTGGCCAATACTTAGCCAATTATCTGGCCACCAGGTCTCGGGTTCGCGGTATCCAACACTTATGTCCCCTGTTCTATCATATACATTTTGCAGGCAAAGAACTTCCGTGATCTGCAATTTATGCTTTTACTAGTGAGAACCCAACAAGGGTTCGAAAACATTGGCATTAATAAACGGAAAAATGGATTTTCTATTGTCAGATACTTAGCCCTTTTCCCCTTTTCTTCTTCCCGTCCATTATCTCTTTCTAGCTATATACTTAGTTTCCTTTTTATGATCGTGGATTGTAGGGTTAGCGGGCTAACATATCTTCATCTCCATCTATATCGTCACATCACGAATCCGACCGACTGCTGTTCCTTTCCATACTTGGTCAATTTTATGGCCGTGGTTGCCGGGTTGGCGCATACGAACTCGTCTTTTCTTCTTCCCATCCACTATCGCTTTCTGGATATACACTTAGTTTCCTTTCTACGATATCCAGTTTCAGGGTTGGAAGGTTGACATGTCTTCATCTCTATCTATATCCTCACATGACGAATCCGACCGACCGCTGTTCCTTTCCATACTTAGCCAATTTTATGGCCGCGGTTGCCAGGTTGGCACTTACAAACTTGGCTTCTTATTGTTCCATGATATACAACTTGCACTCAAAACTTCTGTGATCTACAATTCCACCGCAGGTTCCTCGTATACATTAACTTTGCACAAAGTATCTGTCGCTACCTTCCATCCCCACAAACTTTGCGTCCTTCATAATATACATTAACTATGCTCTTACTACTGACATCTGGACACACTGGTATGAAATAATTGGCACCCACTCCTCCGCCATATACAAATTGACTACCGGACTCCGGCATCATCCCCTCTTCCGTGTTACACATTATTCATTCAAATGTTCCAAGCTATACAATTTGTCCGTCGAGGCCTCGTGTCTTTTGAGGAAACCTTGTCACCCTATTTTGGATCCTCGCATTGGCGGGTTCACGAAAACTCCAACTTATAGTCACTGTTTCCTGTTCTTCCCATCCTCATACTTCTTTCCAGATATGAAAGACCAAAGGTTTAATACTATAACAACATCATGCAACAACCGTTAAAATCATCATTAATAAGAAAATGTTTCGAGAACCAACCATCCCTACAGAACTTGTCCAAAAACATGTAAAGAAGATATTTCTAGTGTAAATGTGTTGAACCTGCACAAAATAGATCTAGCTAAACAATAATACACACATTTGCAAAGAGAATTGGAGAAAGAAGAAGAAGGAGAGAAAGAATGGAAGAATTCTCATTAACCGTATCCCACACTCAAAGAGTGAATAATTTACAATAGATATAGGATACATGAGTATCTAATGAGCCATAGTGGTGGTCTAGAGTGATCTGGACACACACCAACAATTACGGGAGTGAACTGTCACCTAGTCTAGTCTCTAAGGCAGTTACGGGAGTGAACTGCCACCTAGTTGAGTTAAC
>SNQJ01S0163553.1:0-21317 GCA_010110895.2 Picea sitchensis | reverse complement strand
CTTGCAATCTTATTCATTGATTTGGATGTAAGACGAAGAATATGCCAGCATCTTGAATTCCTGACCATCAGATTAAATTTAGTAATTAAAAACATGATTAATCTTGCAAGTCTGATAGGGGGGACGCCTATCGGCGTAATTAATAAATATAAATTCAAGATATGATTACCAAATCCTAAGAGTAGAATGTCTTCAGATTTATTTCTTTCTTTTAAAAGACTGCACTAATAAATGTAAGGGACATATTCAATTGATTTTTCTTTGCAACTCCCCTTGTTCAACAAGGATCTCCCTCGATACCCCGTATTTTACCTCTTGCAAAAGAATGAATGATGTATTTTATTTATAATATCTATCTCAACCATTTCCATTACGAATGTCTTGGTCTATAATGATTGTTGTTATATTGTTTTTCAATATAATAATGTGAATGATCAATTTCTAAGCTAGTCACATATAGCATTCTTATGTGCCTCCTCATGTGTTTGTTTTTCTATTGATGCTTAGTTTTGTTAATTGAACACATCATATTTTTTATTATTCTCTCGATGTTTTTTTCGTTTATTCAACACATAAATGATTAAATTTAAATTTGAATTGACATATTCTTTGGATCTTCTATGTGATTATGTTTATGTCTTTTATGCTTGATGCTTTGTTTTTTTTATTCCATCATATGAGCAAAGAATAGATCACACCTAGTCCCAGGAAAGAGTGGAAGGCACTCTAATTGTGGGCTTTCTATAAACAAACAGACAAGCTGGTGTAATGATTCGCTGATAGTGCACTACAACCTTCTATGAATAGTGATGGAACGAAAATGATTCAACCAATCTATACTTCGTCCGTACAGATCGACAATGCTAATGTGAACCTCAACAGAGGTTTCACAATACACAATTACTCAAACCAAACTTCCAACTCCATTTTCTATCTTCCGAATCAATATCTCAATCTCATTGCTTTCTGTCTAATATACTTTTTTCATTTACAAAGTTTCAAGATACTGCAGTTTCCGTTCTATTTCAGCATCTTCACGAGGAGCGAGGTGATACGCTGGAGCATTGGGGAATGAGTCTCCCCCACCAGATAAGTTACTTTTAAGTGACTCGCCCGACGCAGGAGGGCGAGGGTGAGGGAACCGAACCGCTCTAAAGACCAGAGGAAGAATTGTTTGTCCGACAGAGGAGGGCGAGGAAGGATGGCTCGTCCGCATCGGGCGAGGTTCTTTAGACACGAAGACCAACGGGACCATAACCCGATACCCCAAAAGACACCCACTCCATAACAATGTTCCACCACTACTTTAGTCCACTCATTGAAGGCTAAAGGCGACTACTTTCGTTATAGCCTATTTTCTTCGATGGCGGCCCGTTGGTCAAGCGTATCAAGATCCTCAAATTTGAGACAGTGAAGGTCTTCATTATTGCTTTCTGTCTAATATACTTTTTTCATTTACAAAGTTTCAAATAAAAAACAAAGCGATCTCAATTGTAAATCTCGTCTTGTGCTCCAATCCCATTCTTGAATGATATAACTAAGAGAATCTTTCACACTGTTGGCTTGATCTATTATTATTATTATTGGATAATTTTATGTCTTTTAAATATAATAATGTGAAGGATCGATTTCTATCTTAGTCACATATATCATTCTTATATACCTCCTTGTGTGTTTGTTTTTCTATTGATGCTTTTTTTTTTTGTTAATTCAAAACATGAACTTTTTTATTATTTTATGGATGCTTTGTTTTGTTTATTAACACATGAATGATTAAATTTAAATTTTTATTGACAATTTAGTTGGATCTTCTCTGCGATTATGTTTATGTATTTTATTCTTGATGTTGTGTTTTGCTTATTCTGACATATGAGTAAAGAACATAGCACACCTAATCCCCGGGAAAGAGTGGTAGGCACTCTAATTACGGGATTTCCATAAACAAATAAACAAGCTTGTGTAATGACTCGCCGATGAAGTGAACTACAACTTTCTATGGATAATGATAGAACTAAACTGGTTAAACCAATCTATACTTCATCCATACAAATCATGAATGTTAATGTGAATTGAGGTTCCACAATACATAATTACTCAAACCAAACTTTCAACTCCATTTATCTATACTTCATCCATACAAATCATGAATGTTAATGTGAATTGAGGTTCCACAATACATAATTACTCAAACCAAACTTTCAACTCCATTTTCTATCCTCCGAATCAATATCCCGCTCTGATTGCTTTCTGTCTAGGATACTTTTTTCATTCACAAAGTTTGAAAGAAAAAAAAAACGATCTCAACTGTAAATATCATCTTGTGCTCCAATCCCATTCTCGAATGATATTATAAGGAGAATCTTTCACACTGTTCGCTTGAGCTATTACTAGCAGAGTCAACGATCTCAACTGTAAATCACATCGTGTGCTCCAATCCCATTCTCGAATGATATTATAAGGAGAATCTTTCACACTGTTCGCTTGAGCTATTACTAGCACAATCGCTAAATCGTGTTGGTGAACGTCGAAAGGCTTATGGCTGGTAAGATGAAACAAAGTATATGAAACCCCTGAACAAAAGGCTTACTGTTGTCAATCAATTAGATGGTCACACAGTAATTTCTTAATCATATTATGTAAATGTTAAAAAATGTTAATTTTTAAAAGCTTTCGTTAACTTTTTAACCTATTTACTTTTTAACATTTACTTAATATGATTAAGAAATTACTGTGTGACTATCTAATTGCCAACAGTAAAACTTTTCTTCAGTAGTTTCTTATTCTTTGTTTCATCTTACCAACCTTAAACCTTTATGTTTTCACCAGCAACGATTTAGCTAGTAATTTCTTAATCATATTATGTAAATGTTAAAAAATGTTAATTTTTAAAAGCTTTAGTTAACTTTTTAACATTTACTTAATATGATTAAGAATAGTTTCTTATTCTTTGTTTCATCTTACCAACCTTAAACCTTTATGTTTTCACCAACAACGATTTAGCTAGTAATTTCTTAATCATATTATGTAAATGTTAAAAAATGTTAATTTTTAAAAGCTTTCGTTAACTTTTTAACATTTACTTAATATGATTAAGAAATTACTGTGTGACTATCTAATTGCCAACAGTAAAACTTTTCTTCAGTAGTTTCTTATTTTTTGTTTCATCTTACCAGCCTTAAACCTTTATGTTTTCACCAGCAACGATTTAGCTATTGTGCTAGTATATATATTGCTATACTAATATACAATTTTTATAATATGTAAAATAAAAATAAAACTTCGTATTACCCCAATCTTATATATAGATTTATAAATTTTAATATCAACACATAGCAACAAAATATGTGTCGCACATCATATGATAATCCCATAATATAAACTTATTATAGTATTACTTAAGTTAAACCTATCATATTCTAAATTGATGTATTTAATTACTTAAATTAATCATATATATATATATATATATTCCCAACACTAATAAGGTTTTTCCTCGTAACAATGTTTGTTACTACTCCATTGCTTGTTGTTTTAGTGTTTTAACGGACAAATATAAACTACACAGATTTATACGCAAAGGATTTAAGAAAATNATGTAAATGTTAAAAAATGTTAATTTTTAAAAGCTTTCGTTAACTTTTTAACCTATTTACTTTTTAACATTTACTTAATATGATTAAGAAATTACTGTGTGACTATCTAATTGCCAACAGTAAAACTTTTCTTCAGTAGTTTCTTATTCTTTGTTTCATCTTACCAACCTTAAACCTTTATGTTTTCACCAGCAACGATTTAGCTAGTAATTTCTTAATCATATTATGTAAATGTTAAAAAATGTTAATTTTTAAAAGCTTTAGTTAACTTTTTAACATTTACTTAATATGATTAAGAATAGTTTCTTATTCTTTGTTTCATCTTACCAACCTTAAACCTTTATGTTTTCACCAACAACGATTTAGCTAGTAATTTCTTAATCATATTATGTAAATGTTAAAAAATGTTAATTTTTAAAAGCTTTCGTTAACTTTTTAACATTTACTTAATATGATTAAGAAATTACTGTGTGACTATCTAATTGCCAACAGTAAAACTTTTCTTCAGTAGTTTCTTATTTTTTGTTTCATCTTACCAGCCTTAAACCTTTATGTTTTCACCAGCAACGATTTAGCTATTGTGCTAGTATATATATTGCTATACTAATATACAATTTTTATAATATGTAAAATAAAAATAAAACTTCGTATTACCCCAATCTTATATATAGATTTATAAATTTTAATATCAACACATAGCAACAAAATATGTGTCGCACATCATATGATAATCCCATAATATAAACTTATTATAGTATTACTTAAGTTAAACCTATCATATTCTAAATTGATGTATTTAATTACTTAAATTAATCATATATATATATATATATATTCCCAACACTAATAAGGTTTTTCCTCGTAACAATGTTTGTTACTACTCCATTGCTTGTTGTTTTAGTGTTTTAACGGACAAATATAAACTACACAGATTTATACGCAAAGGATTTAAGAAAATCGTTCACCTCAACGTTGAAAGCTAATTTACGGCCAAATATACTTTTCTTTGTTGGCGTTAAAAAAAATCCGGAATGTTCGAATTAGGGGACCGATAAGGAGATGCATGATAATATTTTCATGCATTTAACTTCAGATCCCAGACAATAGAATAAATCAGTAAGTAGTGTAACGAGGTGCACAGATTAAACATACTCATTATGAAAAATTACAAATGGGAATAACAATTACAAGAAAACAAAATAAAAATAAAAAACAAAAAATTTAACTACAGAAGATTAGGGCTTGGGGTCGTGCAGGCTTAGGATTACGGTAGAGTTCAGGGTTAGCTATTTCAGTGCTTTAAATGGACAAATATAAACTTGCAGTTTAAACAAAAAGGCTTTAAGCCCTCAACGTTCTCACATTAAAACAACATCTGGAATGTTCGAATTAAAAGGCACTGATAATTAAATATATGAGAAATAAACTTAAATTGATAATCTGCACGCCGAAATTTTGATTGAATTGCATTGTTCTAGAAGGATTTCCAGAACGATTAGGTATAAAATGATAATTTAATAAAACAAAAAACCTAAACCTTAACAAGGCACAAATTCAAATTGGAGACCCAGTGAAATAAAAAAATCTTCTAATTTGGAGAGGACAACATTCCGAAATTAATATTACAATACATGCTTTATTTATACAAAACATAATGCATATTGGCTGAGAATATTGAAGTAGATGTAAATCTTATCTATTATTATAAATCATAAGCTAAATTCAAGATAATCTTTTCATGCAAGAAAGCTAAATCCATGATAATTTTCTCATGCATTGGAGTTCAGATAGTGCATAATAGAATAGATCCATTGCTAGTGTAAGGAGGTGGCCAAATAAGTTTTCACTGAATCCAAAACCCAGAGCATTATGATAATGTGTGAAGATCAAAATGGAACCTGAGGCATTATGAAAAATTATAAATGTGAATTAGACTTTAGATCTCGCAAAAAGAATAGATCTATTAGTAGTGTAACCAGGTGTCGAGATTTTGCTTTGAATAGAATAGATGTGATGTGTTAGTAGTGTAACCAGGTGCCTAATACTTTTCTTTGAATCTAAAAATACACGCATTATGACAATGAATGAACCCCATGCATTATCAAAAATTACAAACACTCATGAAAACTATAGAAAAACAAAAATTGAAATAGTATGGAAGATAAGAATAAATAGAGAAAATGAAAAACTTAATTCAAACAATAAAAAAACAAAAATTCAAACTAGAGAAGATAAGGGCTCGAGCGTAGCTGGAGGCTCATGGAAGAGTTTAGGGTTATCTATTTTAACTATGGGTAGGGGATGTTATATGCATGCAAAATACAAGTAATCATATGGTAGAGGAAGTGCGTGCCAACAATAGATTGGTCGACCACATGCCAAGAAACCACACACGTTTCATGAAACCTATGAAATTTGAAACTCATGCCAAGCATGGCATCTCCCTTAACTGAAACGATGACCATGTAATTCTTCACACTCCTATTAAGTCAAACACGGCATGAAACCTGTGAAATTTGAAACTCATGCTTAGGGCATGAAACCTGTGAAATTTGAAACTCATGCTTAGGGTGGCGAATCCACGTGGCCACAAGTGGCCACCCACTAGCAATGATCTTTTAAAGCCCACCACGCAGACACAAAAATAAGCAACATAGGTGTTTTGTACATATTAATCTTTGTTAATTAGGTAAATGTGGCAATCACTGGTAATGACAATAAAATATTAATCATATGAATTAAATGTGAAAAAGTTAACCACTAAATGTAAGCATTAAAAAATGCAAGAAAGTTATGAACATGAAATTTCATCCATTGATTTAGGAGGAGGACTAAGAATATGCCATCATCTTCAATTGCTAACAATAAGATTAGTTTTTATAATTAAAAGATCATTAATTGTGCCCATATTCAATAGGTGTACACCTTTCTACGTAATTATTATTATTATTGAAGAATTTTATGTCGTTCTTGTAATCCTTTCCATATAACACTCCATCAATGTGTTGGATCATATGATTTAAGGAGGCAACGACTAGGGTTTTGTGTGAAGCCCTTCTAACACAAGATTTAGTTGTTGAAACCTTTAAACCTAAGTCAATATTTTCAATACGAGCTTTGTATAAAATTCATTTAGAAGGTTACCTTTGAAAATGATCTCTAATAAGTCAAATTTGGAGTTCTAAGACTTGAGGTAATAAGTCAAGTTTACAGTTTTAACATTTGAAGAAAACTCGAAGTATACTATAATATATATATATATATATATATAGTTTTGACTGTGGAT
Organism: Picea sitchensis; assembly: GCA_010110895.2. NCBI lineage: Eukaryota > Viridiplantae > Streptophyta > Pinopsida > Pinales > Pinaceae > Picea > Picea sitchensis. The sequence continues at coordinate 14,438 of SNQJ01S0163553.1, read as the reverse complement.
GCCTCGCTAGGTTCCTACTCAGACTTTTAATGCATTCTCTTGTTCTGGATCTCAACCGACCAAAGGGAGGGACTTGTTGCCTTTGCAACTCCCCTTGTTTTGAGGCCCTAAATGACATTTTTTGGGAATCAAACCTCTCATGAATAATAGTCCATTATGGATCTTGATATTCATTGTCAATTATTGTAGTCCTCTAATAGATCTTTCTAACAATGTATCATGTGCATCAAACGAATATAGGATGCCAAAGTTACGACCCCAAGAAATTCATGTACCAATTTACCCCGACGGGGCCCATAGTTTGGCGTTTCATCTCCTATGGTTAGGTTTTTGGATGTTGAGGATTTTCCATTATTTCTCAATAATATATAGGCCTTCAAGTCTCATTGTAACACATAGTGTAGAGGCATGTAGCCACCACAACTCTTCTTAGAGATAAGCTACCAGTGCCCTAGCTAGTTTATTTCCATTATGTATGTAAACAAATTTCAGTTCTTGGATATTAATGAAATGAAGTGTAATTTCCGCTGCATGTTTGTATTTATGGTTATTTGTGTATTTTTTTGCATTCCTGCATAAATTCATATCAATGGTATCAGAGTGGTCTTATGTTTCTTGATCCTTCTTTGCATGTCCCCAACGAGGTCGGGGTATAAGGAGTTAGGGCTCGATTTGGTTGAACCGCTCTCAAACCCCGACGACTACCCATGGGGGATGAAAAGAAAGATGAGGGAGCAAGAAATCCTATCAAAATATTGCTTGAGGAGGCCCTTGAAAAACAAAGGAATACGATGATGGATAAATTCTCCTAGATCCTTCAATGACTTCCCATTGGTGGCGCATCTGCATCCAACAACCACTCTGGAGGCACAACCACTCTGGAGGCACAACCCCTTTTAAGGTACAAGTAAACTTTGACATTCCCATATTTGATGGAAGAATAGATGAAGACATCGTATATAGATGGTTGAATATATTAGAAGGATATTTCTCGGTTCATGACTTTTCCGACCAAGAGAACATTATTTTTTCACTGCTCAAAGTCGCCCCCCATGTCAAGGATTGGTGGGAAACCTACTGTGAGAAAAAGGATGAGGAGGAACCCTCTTTTTTCTCGGTCGTACCCACCTTGGAATTATTTTTGAGACACCATCAAGGAACAATATTATCCCATGGGGAGCTATGAGGACAAGTACATACAATGAGATACACTACGAAAACAAAGGGATCAATATGTGCATGAGGTGACAGATCTGTTCCATACCCTACGCACAAAGTTGGGTATCAAAGACTCATTAAAACATTTGGTGTTGAAGTACCACAGTTGTTTGCACATATATATTCAGAAGGAAATGGAGTTCCTTGACATCTCCTCGCTTTGTATGACATACCTGTATGCTACCAAGATTGAGCAGAAATTAAAACAAAAGAAGCTAGACTTTGGATCTATGAATCAAAATAAAGTGAAAGGTGGCCCTAAACTGCAAAAAAATGGACAAAGCCAAGGCATGGAAGCTTATGAAAACCTTCCAAATCCGCAAGAAAATAACAACATAGTGAAGTCTAAGAAGGACACGAGAAAGTGGTGTGAGTTCCATAAGAGCTCCACTCACAACACAAGTGAGTGTCAGGCCAAGAAGTCACTCATTGTCGAGATGAAGGCTTCTGAATTAGATGCATGCTCGGACACTGAATCAAAACTCGAGAAGGGGAATGAAAGAGGGAAGAAGATTATCGATGCAGAGCCCAAATCCACCGTTTCCACCATGAATATCCAAAAGGAAGAACCAAAAGATCTGGAGGAGGAAGAATGTCTCTTCCACTCCTAGATGTGGGTAAAGGATTCCCTGCTATAGTTCATTGTGGACAGTGGGAGACAAAAGAACCTCATTTCAACGTATGTCATGAAGTGGTTGGGCTTTTCTACTGCAACACACCCACAGCCATACACCATCGGATGGATTGACCAAGGACGGGATGTCCGCGTCAGCCAATAGTTTCACCTTCCCTACAACATCAAGCCCTTCACTGATGAGGTAATATGCGACATTTCTCCTCTTGATGTTTGTGATTTATTATTAGGCCAACCATACTTGTGGAAGCAACATGTTGTGTATGACTTCGAACCTCACGTTGTTATTGTTACTTTCGGAAATAAGTTGTACATGATACCAGAGGTACCATCGCCTTCCCCTATCTCTTTGGTTACTGCAAAACAATGCAGTAAGCGCATTTCCAAAACTGGGAAATTTGTTTTCCTGATGATCCACCATGAGGGAAAGAATAATATTGTTGCCACAACCTCCATACAGGGCTCCTGTACACGACAACAACAAATGGAGAGGGTCATGGAGGAGTACCGATACATCTTCACCTCACCCACATGGTTCCTCTGTACTTTCAGGTCAAGCAAACCATCAATATGACCCCAAGTTCATCTCTTCCCAATGGACTAATATATGGGCACATTGTTCTGGAGAATGATGAAATCAAGAGGCATATTCAGGAGTTGTTGCAGAAAGGTCACATCCGTCCAAGTTCCCTTCCCTGTGGGAGACCCATCATGTTGGTACAGAAGAAGGATGGGACTTAGAGACTATTTATTGACTATCGGGCTATAAACAAGATCACTCCTCGGAATAGGTACCCGATCGCATGAATTGATGACCTTCTGGACCAACTGAAACGGGAGAAATATTTCAGCAAGATCGACTTGAATTCTGGGTATCACTAGGTATCAATCAAACCATCTAATGTGTGGAAGACTACCTTCAAATCAAAGGAGGGCCTTTTTGAATGGTTGTTCATTCCTTTCGGGTTGAAAAATGCTCCTACAACCTTAATGAAGATGATGGAAGACATCTTATGGCCATTTACCAACTCATTTGTAGTAGTGTACTTGAATGACATCCTGATATTTAGCTAGACTTGGGTAGTCTACCTCGACCAAATCCGACAGGTCCTCCAACCAATACGGAAACACAAGTTGTGTGCCAATTTGAATAAGTGCACTTTTGGCATGACCCAGGTTCAGTATATAGGATACATTGTTGATGAGCATGGGGTGCATGTGGATCCAATCAATATCCAAGTCATTCAGGATTGGCCAGTCCCAACCACTCTAACAGAGATTCACAACTTTCTAGGTCTTGCTAATTTATATCACAGGTTCGTGTTGAGAATATCTCATATCACTTGGCCATTGAGTCAAGTCACCAAGGGAGGATCAAAAGAAAAAAACAATTGGTCGGAATCTCAACAAAAGGCATTCGTAGAATTGAAACGTTGCCTTTGTTGTGCCCTAGTGCTCACATTACCATACTTGCAAAAATCATTTGAGATTGAGACAAATGCCTCTGACTATGCTATTGGGGTCGTTCTTACTCAACAGGGGAATCCAGTTGCATATCATAGTGATACACTGTCTGACACAGTCCGAAAGTATCCCACTTATGAAAAAGATATGTATTCCATTGTGCAGTCTTGTCGACAATGGAAGCATTACATTTTGAGGAAGGAAATGATCATCAACACAGACCACTGGCCCTTGCAGTTCATATTGACACAAGGGAAGTTGGATAACGATCGCCATAAGAAGTGTTCCATATATCTGTAACAGTTTCATTTGAACATCAAGTACAATAAGGGAAGCACCAATGATATTGGAGACTTCCTCAACTGACCACCAATCATGGAGATAACCACCATGCTCAACTCTTTTGGGCATGATACTTCTGACTAGACACTTCCCTACAAGAGCGATCCATAATTATGTCACACATACAAGACTCTCTTGGAGGGTAACCAAGTTCCAAATTTTCACCTCCAAGAGGCATTACTATGTCACCTGGGACACCTTTCTGTTCCTTGAAGCGAGCGTGCCATAATTAATTTAGGAAGCACACTACAGTCGGGTTGCTAGGCATTTTGGGTTTGAGAAAAAAATGGTAGTACTATAGAAGTATTTCTATTGGCCAAACATTTGACAAGATGTCTGTAGGTACATCAGATCCTGCACTGCCTGCGCCATTGCCAAACCGACCATTAAGAGGAAGGGTCTCTATACTTAACTACCTACCCCTAGTTGACCTTGGTAATCCATCTCCATGGATTACATGTCGGGCCTTCCTTATACTAATCATGAAAACCATTGTGTTTTCTTGGTCGTCGACAGATTCTCGAAGATGGCCATTATAGCGACATGAAAGAAGAATATCACAATAGAAGCCACTGCTAAACTCTTATTTTAACGAGTGTCGCTACACATTGGGATCCCATAGTCTATCATGTCATATCAGGACAATAGGTTCCTCAATACATTTTGGTCCAGCCTTTGGTCAATGTTGGACACAAAGCTCACCAAGTCCACTGTTTTCCATCCCCAAACTGATGGCCAGATAGAGGTCATCAATATAAGATCATACACATTTTGAGCATGTACAACTCAAAGCATCCACGCACATGGGATGAGAGCCTCCCCTATGTAAAACAAAGATATAATTGGTCCCTCCATAGCTCAAATGCCCATAGGACTTTTTAGGTGGGCTTGGTATTCCAACCACTATGTCCCATTGACGTAGCCATGCCATTTCCAGCTATTCATGTTGATTCATCTCATGTCTTGTCTGAAGTTTCCAGGTTGAACAACTTCCTTGAGGTCATTCAACACATTCGCCAATACGTTCATGACATATTAGATGGATCCAATACTAAGTACAAGAAACGACATGATCAACATCGGGTGCAACACAACTTCTAGGTGGTCGACAAAGTGTGGCTACATTTGAAGAAGGAGCGTCTCGCTGGACCCCACCACAAGATTCTCCCACTCTGATATGGTCCATACACCATCACCAAGGATGTACAGGACAATTCCTTTGATATCAGTATTCTACCATTCCTTGGTCTGCACCTAATGTTCAATGTGGACCGCCTTCGTCCCTACTTTCCACCTCTACTAGACACATCCAACATGGAAGAAAAAATCACACCAATGGATTTAAACCAATACTGCATGGAACAAACCACAAATGATCGGATTATGGACACAAATATCAATAACACCCTCCAATGGACGATCCAACTATATTGAGTTGTCAAAGAAGGCCAACTCCTTCACCAGGGACCTAGTTCAACAGAAGTTTCGTCATCTCATGGAGGAACTCAATGCAATGGGGACCATTGCTTCCTAAAGAGGGAGGAATGATCTAGGTGGATATTGGTGGCCAGTCACCTATTCCACTTGGACCCCCACCATTGTTTCTTTCAATTTTCCAGTTTCCTTAATTGTAGCACAATTTACTATTTTTGGCAGTTTTTTGGGTCCTGAATTTCCAAAGTCGTTTTGAGGCTCAAAACGAAGTTTTTTGGGCATCAAACCTCCAAAGAATATGAGTTCATTCCAAACCTTGATATTCATTGTTAGAACTTGTAGTCTTGGGATAGATATTTCTAACGATGTATCATGTGCGTCAAGAGGAGATAGGATGCCACAGTTACGAGCCCGAGAAATGGATGTAGCAATTTACCCCAACGGGGCCCATAGTCTCACATTTCATCTCCTAGGGTTATTGTTTTGGATTTTGAGGGTTTTCCATTGTTTATCAATAATATATAGGCCTTCAAGCCTCATTGTAACATAGAGTGAAAAGCCATGTAGCTTCCACATCTCTTCTCAGAGATACGCTACTAGTGCCCTATGTAGTTTATTTTCATTTTGTCTACAAACAAATTTCAGTTCTTGGATATTAATGAAATGAAGTGTTATTTCTGTTGCATCTTGGTATTTATGGTTATTTGTGTATTTTGTTGAATTCGTGCATAAATTCGTATCATCTTATATGATGTCAGGCATTAGTGGGTCATCTAGCATCGAAGTGTGTATTTCCACTTTTTCCATTGTGATAGGAGGGGTTACAACGACCACACTGTCATCAGTAAGACCGATAGATTCTTCCACATATTATACTTCGACATCTATCTATGCCATTTTTGAATTCCTTCAGTTAGGTCACTTCCTTGCATAAGTGTACCTAGATTTATTATGCCCAATGTGTCCACACATGTACCCACATTTAAATTTGCTTTCGACAGTGGAACAAACTTTACTCTTACTACTCGATGTAGGTTTCTAATTGTTTCCGATATTCCTATAGGTATCCCAACAATATCAAATGATAGTTTTTCATTTGTTTGCAATCTTAATTTTGAGTTTATTCCTTCCACTAGTGTTTCTACAAGCACTCAGAGAAATATTGTCACCAAGGGAAGTCAGGTTTGTAGGGATAGTAATATGGGGGGACCAAAATGTCCATCAGGAGTGAAAGGTCCATTACATTGTCTCTCTTGAACTCATGCATATCATCTTGGATCGACTCACCTGCTTTGATACAACTTGTTGGAAAGAGAAAGCATAAACGCAAACAAATTTTATGGAAAATAAAATAGATACAACAATGATCACACAATGAACACAACAATTTACATGGTAAAACCCTTCAAAGAGAAATATCAACAGGGAAATGATAACCAGGTATCTTATTGTTCAAGGGAGAAATAAAATAGCCAGAACATTATTATAGCCATTCTTCACACTCATCCCCCACCTTGCCTCAATGGGATTACAAAAATATATAACATCTTTCAAACAATTACATAACAATGATCACATTAATGAGCACCTATCCATATTCTATTTTTAGCTGATTTTTTCCAAACTAAGGAAGAATAATTAGAGCCAATAAATCCACCTATATCCGATCTTTGGGAAATTAGTGGGCACCAATTCAACAATTTTATTCTCAACCACGTAATAGAAACCTAAATTGGTACTCAATGTTTTCAATGGTACTCTAATTCATAGAGGATTGAAAATGATTGGACAATAATTATACTTGCCAATGCATTATTGAAATTAAAAGTAGAAGCATAAATATTGTGTGTGTTTTTTTTTTATCTTAATCTTTTATAGTCAATAGTAATCAAATAATAATATTTACAAAATTTATTTTATTTTAAACCATGTAGATGGAAGAATAAATGTTGGTATATCTTTTTCAGTCCTTTGATAATACATGGAGGATTGAAAATACTTAGGAATAATGGAGATTAGTTGCGATTTAGATCCTATTTGTTAGAGATTGGTTCTAAATGCCTAAACCAGATATCGTCCTATATAATGTACTCCTCAATTAATTTAATAAAAATGAAGTTTGGCTTTTTAATGATGGCCTCCAGGCATTGCCTCTCCTGAGAGGAGTGAATTCCATTCCTTATATTTTCAAGTTGGTATGAGAGTGTGGACTTTGCTGGAGAAGAACATCGCCATTGGAGGAGAGCATGAATGCTACTGGAGGAGAGTGTCTCTACTAGAGGAGAGCGTGGATCATTTCACAAGTTCGCTTCATTGGATGACCTCGCTACAAAGTTGTTCCTCCTGATCGCTGCTCTCCTTGATGAATTAATTCTTCGCTACACCTTTCCCACACCAGATCACTTCTTTGCGAAGGAGAGAGATTCTAAGTCCTTCTCTCTTCTAGCCCTCAGATTTCAACATCGAGGGGATATCGTATTCATTCCCTTTTTCCAGCGATCAAGGTGGGGCATTGAATCCGGTGGCCTCATTCGTCCATGATGGATAATTCTTACTGGAAAAGTGCAATGATTAGAAAAAGGTGTGTGTTTTCTACAATCAGAGGGGTCTTTTCTACTTCTTCTCTTGTTGGTGCCACTGGGAAGACTACAAGGATTGATAAAGAAACAATCTACTTTCCCTACATTGTTGAGTGTTTGTTTATCCAAAGTTGGAGGTGAGAAGAGAACCTTGGTGCTACTCTTGTTTCCATTCTTGGCGCATGATCACTACTTTGAAGAGGAATTTGTTATGTGACGGAGTGTGCAAAGATGGAGAATCCACTTCCTGAAACTTATCTCAATGAAGCCAATAAATTGGATGGGTCGAATTTCGTCAATTAAAAATTAAAAATGCACACCTTGATCGAAGGTTATGGTGTATGGATGACCGCGAAAGGATATGAAGTGCGACCCGATGTGTCTGTAGGTGCGTCAGCGACAACAATTCAAGATTAGGGTAAGAGGGAGAACAAAGACAAGGTATTATTATGAATGTCTGTGAAAGATAACATAATTCCTCACATTAAAGATGCTAAGACTTCTACAGAAACCTGGAAAGCACCTAAATATTTGTATGAGACTAATAATACAAATCATATTCGTTTTATGAAGAGTAAATTAAATAAGTTTGTTAGTAATTTTATTTTGTGAATTAAAGACATGAAAGATAAATTGGGAGATATAGGAGAAAAGGTGTCAAACATCGATCTTGTCACAATTTCCCTAAACAGAATGCTAGAGGACTATGACATGTTTATAAAAGGACTTGCAGTGAGAGAGAAATCTCCTACCTTTGAGGAATTGACAGGTATATTGTTTCCAGAAGAAGAGAGGCACATGAATTTGAAGCCGAATTTGAATCCTCAAAATTCAGGCTTATCACTATGGACAAAGAAGAGGTTCCTTGAATGAAAATCAGTAGAGGTAGGTAGAGGAGGAAGTTCATTTAAGAGAAATTCATTTCCAAAGCCAAATCAAGGTATGGCATATAATAGAAATGAAACTATGTGTTTCTATTGTGGTAGGAATGGGCATATTTCCATAGAATGTTATAAGAAGAAAAAGAATGAGGCTAGGCATAAAAATAGAAAACATTCACGATAATTTGCAGAAGAAAACCCAAATTTTGATTCAAAATATCTTAGACTATTTGCGCCTAATGTTGTGTTGTTTGTCGAAAATGATGATGTTGATGCATGGTTTGTGGATTATGGAGCTTCAATTCACATGACATGTAACAAAAATTGGTATATAAACTTTAAAGAAACACATAATGGTTCACATATTTATCTTGGAGATGATCGTTCTTATCAGATCAAGGGATATGGAGATATTCCAGTGACATTGTCGAATGGAACTGTTAGAAAAATTCACAATGTTGTGTATGTCCTTGGGATAAATAAAAACTTGATTCTTTGTCCACAATTATAGATCAGAAATTGAAGGTCAAATTCTTCAAGACACATTGTATAGTGAAGGACTTGCAAGATCATTACAAAATTGTTGCCTTAGGAGTCATAGTTGGAGGTCTATACAAACTTGATGTCACCAAAAAAAATCATCAAGCATTGAATTATGACACTATGCCTATATAAACTCTTTGGCACCATAGGTATGGTCACATCATATCATGATTTTTTGTTCTTACAAAAACAAAGTATTGTTGAAGGACTCCTTATGTTGCACAATGAGTTTGTTGCTTGTGAAGGTGGTGTGTTAGGAAAGATACATAGAGATGAATTCCCCTATAATTATAATAGGAGAAAGAAAGATGTATTAGAACTTATACATACTGATGTTTTTGGACCAATGAAGACAAGTTCCTTAGGTGCTTCTTATTATTTTTTTCTATTTATTGATGACTGCACAATATACACATGTGTTTATTTCCTTAGGAAAAAGAGATGTTTTTTAATACTTCAAGGAATTTAAAAACATGGTGGAGAAGCAAACAGGAAAGTCCATAAAAATACTCCACTCATATCAAGGGAGAGAGTACAGATTAGGGAACTTAATAAAGTATTGCAAAGATCATGGAATAGTACAACAATTTACAATACCCCACAATCCATAATAGAACAGAGTAGAAGAAAGGACAAACATAACTCTGGTGGAGTGTGCATGAAGTATGATGAAAGGTAAGAATATCTAAGATAATTTTTGGGCTGAGGCCATTAGAGCTATTGTTTATTTAAATAATAGAATTTCAACAAGGTCTCTTGATCATAAAACTCCTTTCGAAGCCTTGTCTGATTCTAATCGAGCAGTTAATCATTTTTGGATATTTGGATGTAATATGAGGATATTTGGGTGTAAATATTTTGCACCTATTCCAAAGGAGAACATGAAGAATATTGATTCTAAATCTATAAAATGTATTTTTATAGGGAATTGATCAGAATTTAAGGCATAGAAATTGTTTAATCCATCTAGTCACAAAGTGTTTGCAAGTAGAGATGTAATTTTCCATGAGGAGGCAAAAAAAAATAATGAGGAAAACATTCATGAAGGAGGACATGTCCTTCTTGAATATGAAGAGGTCAAAGAAGAGAAGCTCCAACAAGAAAAGATAGCTAGTGACATGGATACATCCATCAGTGAAGAATGATCTTCACAAAATGGAGGAGAAGTCACCAATCAATTGAGAAGATCTTAATGACAGGTTCGTCCACCTGAAAAGTATAAATATTATTTCATGATGAGTAATATTTTAAATTTCATAGAACCCATGAACTTTAATGAAGCTAATGCACATGAAGAGTGGAGAAAAACAATGGAGGAAGAATGTGACTCTATAATGAAAAACAAAACTTGGGAATCGACTGAATTACCTAAAGATGAAAATCTTATTGGATGTAAATGGATATACAAACCCAAATTCAAAGCAGATGATAGTATAGATAAATATAAATCCAGATTGGTATAAAAAGGGTACTGATAGAAGGAGGGCATTGATTATGCAGAAAAATTTGCACCAATACCTAAATTAAACACTATAGGAATGTTAATTGTACTAGATACAAAGCACCATTGGAAGCTTCACAAATTATATGTAAAATCTTATTTTCTGAATGGTGAGTTAAAGGAGGAGGTTTACCTTACTCGACCAGAGGGGTTTGTGAAAAGTGGTCAGGAATATTAGTGTGTAAATTAAAGAAAGGATTGTATGGGATACAACATGAAACTAGGGCATGATATGAGAAAATAAATTCCTTATTTCTTCAACGGGGTTTTATGAGGAGCAAAACTAATCCAAATATGTATACAAAGTTTGATGAAAATCGACATGTTGTATTGATTTCCTTATAGGTTGATGATTTAATTATTACAAGAAATTCAGAAAAAATCATTAGTGGAATTAAGAAGAAGATGTCATAGGTATTTGAAATGAAATATCTTGGTGAGTTACATTACTACTTAGGTCTTGAAGTTTGGAGAGATGTTAATCAAACCTTTGTGTATCAAGGTAAATATGTTAGAGAAATACTTAAGAAGTTTAAAATGGATCATTGTAAAGTTTCTTATGTTCCAATGCAATATAACATGAAACTTTACTATGATAATGGTTTGAAGGAGGTAAATGGTATATTGTATAGACAGATGGTGGGAATCTTGAAGTATCTCACTACAACGAGACCTGACATAGCATATTATGTTAGTGTGTTAAGTCAATTTATGGAAAAACCTATAGAAAACCACTGGAATGCAGCGAAAGGGGTACTCGGGTATCACAAAGGAACAATTGATTATGGTATTAAATATACTGATTCATTCGATGTTGAGCTGACACGTTACTTAGATTTAGACTTGGATGGAAATCTGGATGATCAAAGATATACTATAGGTTATGCCTTTGGAATTCGATCTGAGATTGTTTCATGGAGAAGTAATAAGTAGCATACTGCATCTTTTCCATCCACTTAGGAAAAATATAAAGCATTGTGTGCAACAACTTGTGAAGTTATTTGGTTAGAGTACTTAAAGATGTTGGAAAAGAACAAAGGAAATTTACGATAATCTAATGTAATAACCAGAGCTCAATGAAGTTGTCAAATAAGGACAAAACATGTTGGTACTCAGTTTCATTTTGTTCGATAAAAGATGCAGTCTAATAACATTGCTTTAATGTATTGTAATACTAATGAAAATGTTGTTGATATTTTCACTAAGCCTCTTGGAAGGATAGAGTTTACATTGTTTAGGGAGATGTTAGGTGTGGATGTCAATCCTTTCTCCATTAAAGGGGAGACTTATAAATAATGGAGATTAGTTGCGATTTATATCCTATTTGTTAGAGTTTAGTTTCAACCTTGTAAATTGAATATCGTCCTATATAATGTACTCCTCAATTGATTTAATAAAAATGAAGTGTGGCTTTTCTCTGATGGCCTCCAAGTGCTGCCACGCCTGAGAACAACCGATTCCATTCCTTATATTTTCAAGTAAAATAAGATTAATAACTTAAATGTTGTCATTTTATATTCATATTACTACATAGTTGAAAATAAAACTTGTAACATAAATATTATCATTTTGTTTTTCATTTTTTTCTAATATAAAATAATCAATTGAGATCATTTATAAAATTCAAAATTTATTGTGTTTTCATCTGTTTATTGATATGAATACGTAATGCTGAAAATTTTCAATCCTCCACTAACATAGAGAATTTAAAAAAATCCAACAAACAATTTTACATTTTGGTGCATAGTTCAAAATAAAAGTAGTAAACGAATCAATACTAGTTTTCTGTAGTTGAGAATAATCAATTGATGATGTTTATAATATTGATTTTATTTTTCAATATACATTTTTTAAAAGAAATGTTTCTATAGATTTTTTAATAATAAAATTATGTACACAAGATTGAAAATGGTCAGCACTAAGTCATGAGAGGAGTTGTTTGCCGATGTAATTTTTTTATTTACAATTATAACTGAATTATGAATTTAATTAGTAATATTTATTTTTTATATTTTCATTGATCACATATCTAGTGATACAGGGACTCTTAGCAGTAGTCAAAGTGAAAGGGCATGAACACCGTCTACTCCACCCATATCAAATTCTCTTAAGGTCCATGATAAATGTCTTTTGTGTAAATTTGTGTTCAATTATGGATATATTTAATTGTGAATGTTTGATATACTTTATTTATAACTGAATTATGAATTTAATCATTAATATTTATTTTTTCCTTTTTCATTGATCACATATCTAGTGACACACAAACTCTTAGCAGTAGTCAAAGTGAAACATCATGGACACCCTCTATTCCACCTATTGGAAACTGGTGACAGCGAATTCCTCCAGGATTAGGATTTCAGATCCTATAATCCAGCGTTGGTTGTAACCAATAAGACTAAGTTAGAGTATGGATGAGATTGCATTTAATAATCAATTTTTCTTTGTAAATGTATATAAATTCATGTAATCCCATAGATGCACAAGAGCATGAGTGAGTTGTTGTAATATCCATGATCTGAATAATAAGACAACCGATGCCTTCGCCTGGTGGACGTATTCCAACGTTTGGGTGAACCATGTAAATCTACGTGTCTTTTAATTTTGCATGACTATACTTGGCTTATGATATTTGTGTTTCCACATTTACGAATATAACAAGTGGTATCAGACCAGGTTAGAGGAGAGGGTGTTGCAAACAACAAATTCTCGGTGGAGCTGCAGGAGTGAAACATGTGTACGATACATCAATTTCCAGATCATCGCCGAAGTCTCCTCTTGGAAGGTAAGACGACCGAGTTTTTGAAAAGTATGAAACGTATGAAAGGTTGACTTTTTTATTAAAAGTTGAAGGATCGACTTTTTCGTGAGGTGAATGTTTAAAATGAAACAAAATGGTGGAGGAATTAAAGTAAAGGTGAACTTTTATTAAAAGGATTTTTTATTAAAAGGTGAATTTTTTAGTAAAAGGTTTTTTATTAAATTTTGTTTATTAAACCTTGTGAAGTTTATACCATTATTCCTCCACATATTTTTCAAAGGTCCTTGGTTATTATAAGCAGTGGTGCTTTTGGGAACTTTTACTTCTGCTAATGGTGAAAACTTGGAGTGCCAAATTTGAAATCGAGAAGTTCAATGGCAAGAACAATTTTGAGATCTGGGAGGTTAAGATGCACGATCTTCTCATAAAACAAGGCATGGTGAAGGATATTTTGGGAAAATAAAAGAAATTTGGGACCATAAAAGATGAAGACTTGGATGATATTGATGCGAGATCACTGAGTGCCATACGCCTCTATTTGGTCGATGATGTTTTGTTCAATATTTTATCAGAGAAGACAACATTTGGTTTATGGATGAAGTTGGAAAGCTTGTATATGACGAAATCCTTGACAAACAAGATCTTCCTGAAAATACAATTGTACATTTTGCGCATGAAGAAAGGTATGAAAATAAATGATCATTTAAATACTTTCCATACTCTCTTAGTCTAGTTGAATAACATGGGAGTGAAATTCGAATCTGAAGATAAGACAATTACATTATTGTGTTTTTTTCTCGTGTCATGGGATCATTTAGTTACCTCTATTAGTTTCATCACAATAGAAAGTATTGAGTTTGATGTTATTTTTGGAGCACTACTGTCTGAGGAAACAAGGAAGAAAACCAATTCAGAAACCTCTACATCTCAGGCGACGATGGTCAGAGGAATACCTAAATAAAGAGGACATGTTCAGATGGATTTCTCTCGGTCAAAGTCGAAGCAAAAGAAGAAAAATCTTAAGTGATGGTTTTGTGAAAAATCTAGACACCTCAAGAAGGATTGTTGGAAGAGACAAAAA
>SNQJ01S0163552.1:95480-111464 GCA_010110895.2 Picea sitchensis | reverse complement strand
TGATATTTCTGTTTATTTCCGAATCGTTATTTGCTTCACAGTTGTTAGATTAGATTGTTTTCTGTTTTGTTTTTCTGCTTTTTATTAACACCCTTGCTGCTATAGATGTTCTTCCTTGGTGAACCCTGCAAGGCATGCAGAGCGGTCTCTATTTTGCTCACCCGCTGACAGATTGACCGAGAACAATATTTTTTGGAGTTCTTCCTCTCTCATTCTTGGTTTGACATGGGGAACAAAATTTTTTTTGTTGTTGAAGGTAATGATCCATGGTTGGTTGGATGTAGGAATTATTGATGTACTACAACGATGAATGGATGCTCGTGTGCATGAGAATATTGAAATTTTTGATAGGACTATACACAACTGAGAATCCTTAGAGTTTCTATCTTTGATATTTCCTAACCAGTAGCACCGAGAGCCATGGAAAGAGATGGAACATCTTGAGGGAATACATTATAGAGAAGTGGGTTCATCTATTTGGGTTGTGTAGGTTGAATGGGGAAGAGAGATGGAAATTTGGACTTTTGTGTAGGTTGAATGGGGAAGAGAGATGGAAATTGGGATTATTGTGTAGTTGAGAAACCAGTAAGAGCTTGATTGTTTATTGGCTTGGGAAAATGAGTTTCAGTCTGAGAATCATCCTTGTGGATTCATAGCCTCGGATTGGGGGTGGCCTATTGTAGAGAGTGTATGTGCAACTAAGCCTAAGGTTGGGTGGGACGATGAATGTCTGCAGCCAGTTGGTGTAATTACATTTTAAATATAAGTTCTATGTCATGCATTTCTTTGCTTGTATATTTATTCTCGTTGTGTATTAAATATTATGTTTGTGATTTGTTTATGCTATTCCCATTTGATGCTTATTTCTATTCATGGAATGTTAAGAATTTTTTATGAATGTCCATGGTTCTTGATTACTGCATGTGCATTATCACATTTCTAGAATTATAAGAATGGAACAAAAATTTGAAATCAATCCAATAAGTGTTTTCTTGAAGTAGCATGGCTCATCCTGGTGGATGGGTGTGTTAAAAGTGGTATCAGAGATGTAGTTTACAACACTAGGCCTTCAAGGGCCTGCTACATGGCAAAATTTGTTTGGATGAGTTTTCTTTTGGGTGAAAATTATTTTTTCTATGGGACAACGTCAGAGGGGAGAATTTAGGAGTTTAATGCTATCTTTTTAGCCTTAGAAACCATGCTCAAGTGATCACTCGGGGTCCTGGATTTTTATCAAGCCATCTTTTGATTGATTTGGGCATCGAGATAGGAAGTTATGTCTCCCATAATTCCATCTCTCAACAATCGTTGATCTAGCCTCCATGTGGATCCTCAACCATAGATATTCAAGTTGTCGTTTTTATTTATCCCATATGCATTGGGGAGGGTTTGCATAACTTGTTTATAATTAAAAGTGAACCCTTTATAAATTTTGTGTGAGGCATGGAGAGCCATGAAACCATGCAAATTTTGTGCATAGTATAATTTTGGTTGCCACCTCGACACCCTGTCATTATGCCCATTTAGTGCCCAGTAATCCTTCGCACATGCCATTTTTCACCTTGTGATAGTTCCATTCATTTCCACATGTCATTAGAGGAGTGGTGCAAAGGTTAGGACCCCATGAGAAAATTCATTCATCGGACTAGAAACCACTTGGGAATGAAGAGAGTTGTAAGTGTTTTGACCGATGGCTAATGGAACAGATTGGAAATCACTTAGGAATGGAAGGATCAAGTGGTGTTATCCCCAGTGGTTGGTCTTAGTAAGGAGTTAGATAGAAGTGTCGCGGGGGGGAACCAATTCTCGATAGGCCGAACCAAAGACATATAGAATTTTCACGGGGGGAAATCGGTGCCCTAGTTCCCCAGTACCTCAATGGCCAAGTGGACTGGACTAGAGTCATTTGGGAGATCCAAAAGAGAAGGGGAAAAATAGTTGGTGGTGACTAGTGGCCCAATGGATTGGACTAGATTCATTTGTGAGTTCCACAAGAGAATGGGAAAAATGGTGGTCGGTAATCGGTGACCCGGTGACTAAAGTCAATCAATAAGCCCAAATTGGAGGATTATAGAAGCGAGAAGAGGAGGAAGCATTCCCTCATGACCGGTGGTATAGTGTTTGAATCCATGTCAATGCCATCTCAATGCCATATTAGTTCCATGTTAGTTCCATGTCATCTCGACGTCAATTCCATGCCAGTAGATAGTCATTTTTTCTAAAACAATTCTAAGTGGATTTTTGTTTGTAGAAAGGACAAACTTTCATATTCTAGATTGTTGTAAAATCTTATTAGAGCGAGATATGGAGAATATGAAGGTTGTTTCTTGTTCACAATTATGATTATTATCAATTCTTGATACAAAACGTTTCTTATTTCTTTATGGATTTTATTCTACAGTTAACACGAGTTGGACTTTCAGTAAAATTGCACTAATGGAGGTGTGTAAATGGGGTGAAAATGGCTATTTTGAGAAGCCATAACTTTCATATTTGAGAAAATATTGAGGAACATGAATGGTCATTGGAAATATGATGCAGAAGAGAAAAACATTAAATTATTAGAATTTGGAGAATTATGACATAATTCTTCATGAATTGAGAAAAAAGGACTTGTAGCATTAACTGATTTTTTTTTATAATATGTATAATTATAACATAAATGGTTGTTGCACATTTTTCATAATTAGGGGTATAAGAAGATCATTTCAATCCTAGGATTGTATATCATAGTCATGGAGGATGTACATAAATCCTATAGTCATTGGAGAGAATCTAAAGGTAAAAAATATCAATGTTGGTAATGTAGAGACAAAATCTAATGGACACGGGAGGAGAGTGGAACCAACATAATTGGTAGAAACTATGAGAAGTATCAGAATCAAAGTGAGGAGTTATAGACATGACAATGAGAAGATGTTGAGAGAATACAACCAAATAAATTATCAAATGATGCAAACCCTAAATTAGTTGCATAGAAAAAACAAATAATGGATCAAGCTCCATACATGAGGAAGAAGGCATACATTATGAAATAAGAGATAACTACAAAAGGCCTAGTCACTAAATAAGTTCTACTAACATTCATATACATCAATCACCTCCTTACTCAACAAGAAATTTTTATGCATATGAAGATTCAAGGAGCATTCCATAAGTGTCTCATGTTAGACATCAAAGAATAAGATATGAGTTGGACATATTACAAGGAGAGCATAGGAATATTAATCCACCATCCTTTTATTGCGAAACAAAAAGGGAAGATGATTGTGAATCCTAGTTTCTTAGAATCGGGAAGCATTTTCAGTTGCACACTACTCATCTAATATAGAAGTCAGGATTTCCACGTACCATTTGCATGGAAAAACTTCTATATGGTGGGATAAATTGAAGCAAGTTGAGCACATTAATGGGAGTAGGTTCACTTGGAAACAATTCAAGAAATGTTTTTAGAAGGAGTACCTTTCATAGAACTATTATGACAAGAAGATGCAAGAGTTATTTGAACTCAGGTTGGGGAGCATGACCATGAGAGAATATGAAAAGAATTTCTTGGGATTGTTGAAGTATGCAGGGTTTATCAAGGATGAAAAGGTGAAGATATGGAGGTTTCTAAGTGGGATACCATATTTCTGTAAAGATAAGATTCAATATGATGAGCCCAGAAATTTGGCAAAGACCATTAGAAAGGATAAGTACCTGTATGAGAAAGGCATGGGAAAAGAATCTTTGTAGACATATTGGAAGGATAAGAAGAAGAAAAAAACTTGATCAGAGAAGGAAAGGATTCAAACCTCCTTTCAACATAAATAGTCATAATACAATTTAGCAAGATCATCCTGCTAAGAATGAGTCCAAGAGGGAAGACTCATTGGGAAAAATAGGAAGACTACGAATCAAATGTTTGGGATGAAAAGAAGATCAAATGTACAAGTATTTCCCTCATAGAGAATACAAAATGAGAACCTTGCAAAACATCCAAGAGGCTAAAACAGTACAAGAGACGGGCATAAATATTCTAAGAATATATGAAACATTGGAAGATCAACAAGAAAAACACCAATCCCATATGATTGAGGTGGAAGGTAATATCAGTAATCATCATGTTTCTATTTTAATTGATTCAGGATCAATTCATAGTTACATTAATCCTAAAATAGTGGATAGATTTGGTTTGGAGAAAATTAATATTGAAAAATCATGTTTGGTTCAGTTGGCCACTGGAACCAAAAGAAGGATCAATGTTATTGACAAAGATTGTTCGATAAATATGAATGGACTGAGTTATAATGTTTACCTAAATATCATACCATTAGGATCTTATGATATACTAATTGGAATGGATTGGTTGGAAAAGAATCATTTTATCCTAGATTTCCATAACAAGACATTTACATGTCTTGATGAAGAAGGAAAACAGAGCATTGTGAAAGGAATTCCAAAACTCATTTCTATCAGGGAGATTTCATCCATACAACTAAAGAAATGTTTTAGGGAAGGATGTCAATTGTATGTAATTCATGTGGAGGAGCCAAAACATACCAAAGTCCCAAGTCTTCAAGATTATTCAGTATTGCAAGAGTTTGATGATGCATTCCAATAAATACTAAAACTACCACCAAAGAAGGATATATATTTCTCTATTGATTTAGTACCAGTAGATTCCCTATTGTCAAAAACTTTTTCCAAAATGAGTACACCAAAATTAAATTAATTACAAATGCAATTGGAAGAATTGTTGAAGAAAGGGTACATATGCCCAAGTGTTTCACCTTGGGGAGAACTAGTACTCTTTGTTAAAAAAAAGGATGGAACATTGAGGTTGTGTATTGACTTTAGAAAACTGAATAAATCCATTGTTAAGAAAAAATACCCTCTACCCAAAATTGATGACCTTTTTTATCAGCTAAGAGGAGAAAAGATATTTTCAAAGATAGACTTGGGATCAGGATACCACCAGGTAAGAATCAAGGAAGAATACATTAGTAAGACAACCTTTAGAACTAAGTATGGAAATTTTGAATTTGTAGTGGTTCCATTTGGACTAACCAATGCACCGATTATATTTATTTTCTTGATGAATGGCATATTCAAAAAATATCTAGATAAGTTTTTCATTGTGTTCTTGGATTACATACTTATCTATTCTAAATCATAAGAAGAACACAAACATCACTTGAGGTTGGTACTACAAGTAATAAGGGTACATAAACTTTATGCCAAGCTTAGTAAGTTTTATTTTCATCAAGAGAATATCCATTACTTGGGGCACATTGTTTCAAAAGAAGGTATAGCAGTAGATCCAGAGAAGATTAAATCCATTAGAGGATGACCAACACCAAGGAATGTTTTAGAAGTCAGATCTTTCATGGGATTAGCTAGATACTAAAAGAGATTTATAACAGAGTTATCTAAAAGATTTCATCCCATCACTTCTTTACAAAACAAGGGAATTAATTTTGAATGGACATCAGAGTGTAAAGAAAATTTTATTTTGTTCAAAGAATTACTTACTAGTGCACCTATTTTGAATATTTCTAACCAAAATGAGATTTTTTTTGTATGTACAGATGCATGCAAGGAAGACTTGGTGGATTCCTCACTCAAAATGTACATATCATTAATTATGAGTCTAGAAAGCTTAAATAACGTGAGAGGAATTATGCCACACATGATTTGGAGGTTGCTTCCATAGTTCATGCATTGAAGATGTGGAAGAATTATTTAATGGGGAAGAAATATGAATTAATGACGGAACATAGTGGTCTCAAGCATATTTTTGAGAAACCAACTTTAAATACCAGGAAGACAATATGGTTGGAATTTGTAAGTCAGTATGACTTTGACATCAAGCATACCAAAGGAAAAGAAAATGAAGTTGCTAATGCACTCAGTAGAAGGGTACATCTCATGCATGCTACAACCATTAGTATGCACCAGTCAAATTTAAAGAGCATAATTTAGATGTTGTTGTTACAAACCATCATTACCTACAGGTAAAAGATAGCTTACAACAGGAAAATGTACAACAAAAATTTAAAGAGTATGATATTAAAGAGGATGGAGTACTTATTCATAAAAACATAAATTATGTTCCTAGTTTGGGAGAACTTTGGAATTTTCTATTAAAATAAATGCACTTAATATTCCATATGTCAGACATATTGTTTAGTAGAAATCAATTGCAACAATAAGAGGCCAATACTTTTGGCCAGGAAGGAAGAACGATGTTGTTGATTACATTTACAAATGTATGGAATGTCAAAGAATGAAAGCTGGTCATAGACACCTAATGGATTTGCTACAACCATTGTCAATTCCAGAGAATAAATGGGAGGTAGTAACCATTGATTTTATTACTAAATTATCCAAGAAAACAAAGAAACATGACTTAATAATGATAGATATGGATAAATTTACAAAGGATGCTCATTTGTTCCTATAAAAATGACTCATACATCAACTAAAATTGTAGAAAATTGCAGGAGAGAAATTTCTAGGTTGCATGTAATACCTAAGGCAATTGTTTCAGACAGAGATACAAAGTTTACTTCAAATTTATGGAGGGGATTATTTAAATGATTTGGTATAAATATGAACTTTATCACATCATACAATCCACAGTCAGATGGGAAAACAGAGAGAGTCAACCAAGTGATTGAATACATGTTGAGAATGTATGTGATGGATAATCGATCTAAGTGGGAAGATTACTTGCATTTGGTTGAGTTTTATTACAATAATGGGGATCAGGCTTCATTGAATATGATCCCATTTGAATCTTTGAATGGTAGAAAATGAAATACTCTTGTGAGTTGGGAGAACCCAATAGACAGAGTAGTACTTGGGCCAAAATTTCTCAAGGATATGGAAGACGAAATGATTAAAATTAAGCATAATTTGAAATCAACACAAGATAGATAGAAGAGTTATGCATACAAGAACATGACATATAGAGAATTTAAAGTGGGACACCATGTGATTTTGAAACTGAAGCCCAAGAAGATCTCATTAAAGTTGGGAAGTTATACAAAAATAACAGCCAAATTTTGTGGCCCTTTTGAGATATTGGACAAAATAGGGCCAGTTGCATACATACTTATATTTTCTTAATTCCATGAATTTTTTATGGCAACGGGGCCCCTTCACCACCCGTAGGTTGGAAGGTCCACACACACTCACAATATCTTCTTTCCACTCGGCCCGAAGAACTCAACGGTTCTTCTATTTCCCTATCGGGAAATCTGCACCCACAGATTCTCTTCCTCGCGACTTCTCTTTGAGTGTTAATCGGGAAATCGGAACTCGCAGCTTCACGAATTCTCGGTCGATCGTTGGGCTCTTGAATCCTAGAGACCCGATGGTCGGTCAATCGTTTACTTTTTCCCTTCCTCCGTCTGGACTTCCGCTCTACCGTGATCTCGCCTCTCGCGACTTCGCTACTCGTGAGGTTGAATAACTTCCATGTCGACTCCCGATACCCGAGACACTGAAACTCACGATGCACATGCGAGTTGACCTTTCAATGGTCCCCTGTCCCATCGGTACTTCGGAGCTCGCGTGATCACGAATCCTAACACCCAATATTCAGAACTTCTCGCGGTGAGGTCCCGATGACTTCGTGCCACCTGTACTCCACTTCTCCGACTCCCTGTGGCCCACACTATCTACGCAATCGTCGATATATTGTGTGTTGCAATATCGCAATTCCCGTTACCAAGTCTTGGTCACTTTTCTCATGATATCCCGATAGGCGATCTCGCGAATAACCCAACGACCCCGCTTGAACTCTGAATCCTTCAGATGTCTCCCGCATAACTTCCTTGCACCTTTCTGAGATCTAACGATCCTCGAAGTTTCGCAAAACCTCGACAAAGGATTCCAACCATCCGTGCTTCCAAATGGACTTCTACGGAATGAACCAAGTACTTCCTCCATGAAGACTTGTTCACCTGCATGCGAACCTTTAACACTTGTTCGAACACTTTGATGCACAATCCCTTTGTGCAATTTCCCGATGAATTCGAAGGCCTACTCCTCCTGAGCTTCCTTACGATTCTCATATCCTTATAAGGAACGTTTCACGCAGTCCTTGCGTCAAATATTCAACTTTGTCTAAGTGTTGAAGTCTTTCGACTCTACGCACTCCTGCAGCAGCAGTCTCTCGATACTTTGCTTAGAATCGCAACTCTGAGACTTCGCTTGGCCTACGCACTCCTTGCACGACACTGTGCCTATCTACACCTTCGAGGAAATGAGAACAAAAGCTATCTCTAATTGAACCCTTCTGTCAACGCACTCCTTGCGGACAATTCGACTGCACTCCTTGTAGGAATTCTCTGGTTCAAATTAGAGAAACAATTGAAACTAATTTCTTCTTCCCTTCAGACTTCAAGTTCACCATGAAATCACATACACAACATATAAAAGCAAATGTATGACAGGAAATAAACATTCATGAGAATAACGACAATGTACACAGAGAAACAACACAAACCATGGATTTGAATCAATTCTTCTTCTATTAATTCAAAGGTCTGTACATGGGTGTTCTTCACACAGTTCTCTTCTTGCTCTTCTCTTCTTGCTCCTGTTCTCGATTCTGAATAATGTTACAATGATACAATGAGGGTGTCTATATCTGTTTTCCCTCTTGGGCTCTAAAACTATCAAATCTAGAATTAAATATTCTATCTACTTTACATTAACTATCTTAAATGCCTCATCTACCTAAGGACGAGAGCTATCTGCTCACGGTCCATTACAATATACTAGTGTGCCATTTCTTAAATGAGTATTTAAGATTGTGCAACAATCCCAAAGTGTTTTCAAAAATTGTGTTGGCTTGTCCAGCTGTCTTCCGCTTGATGTGTTGGCTCGCTTGATGTGTTGGCGATGCTCCTGCATCATACTCCTCGGATTGAAAATTTTCATGGGCTCCTGTCCATGAGCTCCTGCATGGTATTTCCATGCTTTTGTATCACTTCTTCACTCTCCCATCTGGCATCTTCCACTGGATGATTCTTCCATTTGACCAGATACTCGAAGTATTCTTTCCTTCGGGTCTTCTTACCCACTCTCTTGTCCAGTATGCATTCCATCTGTGGATTTTCTGCAATCGGCATCTACTTCTACCACTGGACTTATGGCTATTCATCACTTCCAGCTTCTGATTCTCTAGCCCTGTATGGGTATAAATCCGAAACAATAAATATCGGAGATATCCCGATGCCATCCGGCCACTCGATCTCATAAGCATTTTCTCCGAATTTCTTCAGGACCCTACATGGCCCGATTTTCTTCATCTTGAGCTTGTTGTATGTTCCCCTCGGGAACCTTTCCTTCCTCAAATGTGCCAGAACTAGATCACCAACTTCGAACTGAAGTTGTCTTCGATGTTGATCTGATCTACGCTTATACTCCCGATTTGAATCTTGCAGTCGTTGCTTCACCTTGTTGTGAAGTTCTTTCATTGCCTCAGCGAATTCTTCTGCACTAGCGCTGCTAGTAGAAGTCTGTTCTGAATCCCTTAGTTCAGAAACTCCCCTCGGCTGCATCCCATATACAACCTGAAATGGACTTTTCTCTGTACTCTGATTCACTGAATCGTTGTATACGAACTCTGCCTGTGGTAATATCTGATCCCAGCTACTATGGTGCTCCACCACTAAGCTCCTCAGCAAGTCTCCCAAACTTCTATTGACCACCTTTGTCTGTCCATCCATCTGAGGATGATAAGTAGAACTAAACATCAATTTAGTCCCCAACTTCTTCCATAAGGTCCTCCAGAAATGCCCTATGAAATTTGTGTCTCTATCCGAAACTATGCTTTTCGGCAATCCACGAAGTCGAATGACCTCTTTGAAAAACAGATTTGCGATATGAGTTGCATCATTGGTCTTCTGGCATGGAATGAAGTGTGCCATCTTAGAAAACATGTCCACCACTACAAAGACGGAATCAAATATTCTCTGCGTCCTTGGCAAACCCAATACAAAATCCATGTTGATCGCCTCCCACAGCCTCTCTAGTATGGGAAATGGCAGATAAAAACCTACATTCTGCTTTCTCCCCTTCGAATGCTGAAAAATTCGACACCTGTCAACAAATCTCTTGACATCTTCTCGCATTCCCGGCCAAAAATATGATTCGCTCAGCTTTGTGAAGGTTTTGTCATGGCCAAAGTGTCCTGCCAATCCACCACTGTGCTTCTCCTTTAACAAGTTCTCCCTCATGGAGAAATTTGGAATGCACAATTGATTGCCTCTGAAAAACAATCCCTCTTGGATCATATAATCTATCCAAGGGCTTCTATCTCTGAGAACTGGATTCTCAGTTGCTTCATATGCTTCTCCAAAATCTGCATCACTTGCGTACATGTCCCTGAGATTTTCAAAACCCAATGTTTTGACTCGGAACTCCTGCAGTAACAAACACTTCCTGCTCAAAGCATCAGCCACTTTGTTAGCAGTACCTGAAATATGTTTAATCACAAATGTAAAATTCTGCATATACTCTACCCATTTGGCATGTTTCTGATTCAACTTTTCTTGTTGACTCACAAACTGTAATGCATGATTATCACTGTACAATACAAATTCTTTCGGGATCAAGTAATGCCTCCACTTCTTCAATGCCTGTATGATAGCATAAAATTCTTTATCATACGTGGAGTATTTCAGTTTTGCCTCATCCAACTTCTCGCTGAAATATGCGACTGGTCTGTCTTCCTGACTCAAGATCGCTCCTATGGCAAACCCACTTGCATCACATTTCACCTGAAATGTCTTCTGAAAATCCGACAATACCAACACCGGTTGTTCCATGATCTTTCTCTTCAACAGATTGAAGCTTTTCTCGGCCTCTGTTGTCCAGTGAAAAGATTTATGTCCCTTTTTCATTGTATCCATCATCGCTACGCTAATCCCACTAAAATTCCTAATGAAATTTCGGTAGAAACTAGCTAAACCATGAAAACTTCTCACCTCAAAAATACTTCTCGGTGACGGCCAATTCTTAATTACCTCCACTTTATCTGGGTCCATTCTCAATTCATTTTCCGAAATAACAAAACCCAAGTAGATGAGCTCTGTCTTCATAAATGAGGACTTCTTCATATTGATCAACAACTTCTCCTGCTGTAGCTTCCTCATCACAATGGCCAAATGCTTCATATGCTCCGCCTTCGTCTTACTGAAAATCAATATGTCATCCAGATATACGACGACAAATTTCCCGATGATTCTCTCAGGACTTCATTCATCAATCTCATAAAAGTACTTGGTGCATTCGTCAAGCCAAACGGCATGTCTAACAATTCATACAGTCCTTTGTTTGTCTTGAAGGTTTTCTTCCACTCATCGCCTTCTCTCATGCAAATCTGGTGATATCCGCTTTTCAAATCTATCTTTGAAAAATACTTTTCCCCACTCAGGCAATCCATCAAATCATCCATTCTCGACAGTGGAAACCTGTACCTGATGGTTATCTTGTTAATGGCTCTGGAATCGGTGCACATTCTCCAACCTCCATCCTTCTTTGTATTGAGTATCGTTGGAACGACACATGGGCTTAGGCTTTCCCTGACCAATCCTTTCTCCAACAGTTTCTGTACCTGCCTCTTAACCTCCTCATTTTCCTGCGGCGTCAACCTATACGCGGCTTTGTTTGGAAACCTAGCTCCTGGTATGAGGTCTATATGGTGACTCACACTTCTCATCGGTGGCAATGAATGAGGTAATTCGTCCACTATGATGTCAGCGAACTCTTCCAGCAGTTCCTGAATCTCATATGGTAGATCATCCACTATTGTGCTAGTCAGAACAATCCTCGTCTTTCTGACCACGAAGAATTGTGGATCTTCTTTCTTCTCCATCTCTGTAATAAGCTCCTTCCCACTCATGAGAAGTATTGTGTTGCTTACTTCCGGTTTCACTTCCTTATCCTTTATCGGAAGCAACCTGTGTGTCCTCCCATCCTTCTCCAAAGTATATGTGTTCATTATCCCATCATGAACCACATTTCTATCATATTTCCATGGTCTACCCAGCAATAAATGACATACATCCATGGGAATAACCTCACAGAGTACTTTATCATTATATCCACCTATATTGAATTCAACTAGACATTGTTTAGTGACACTCACCTGATGTCCTTTCTGTAGCCATGAAACTTTATATGGACTCCGGTGATCAGTTATCTCCAGCTCCAACTTTTCCACCATCTCGGTTGAAATGAGATTATCTGTGCTACCGCTGTCCACAATAACCTTGCATACCCAATCCTTGGTTTTGCAAGCTGTCCTGAACAGTCTGGTCCTCTGAGTTGAGTCCTCCACCTCCTTTTCGGGTGTTAAGAGGGCTTTACGCATCATCAGCGACCTTCCGCCTTCTGTATCTTCAGACTCAACATCTCACCTCTGCGCTTCTGCGATGTGAGCTTCTCTGATGTCCTTATTTTTCTCTGGACATTCAAATGACCTGTGCCCATTCTTCCCACATGTGAAACATGTGATTACTCCACATTTGCCTCTTCCTCTACCTCTAGTACGAGGAAATGTGTTATTATCAATGTATCCTCTGCCATGTTCTGTATGTTGCCTTCGTTAATCAGTGTGTTGTCCTCGTTGTGAACTTCCACCTCTTTCCATTCTCGTCTGAGGCTTCTTCCAGTCGTCCTTGGATTTCTGGAACCTTTCTTGGGCAACTGACTTCCCTTTTGGTTGGATCCTACCTCGGCCTCGTTGTCTTGTCTTACGGCTCAGCTTCTCTTCAGCTTTCAATGCCATTTGATACGCATCCTCCACCATTCTGATGGTCGTCATACTCATCTCATCCTGGGTATTGTATCTCAAGCCATTCATATACCTGGCAACTTTTTCATCATCACTCTCCCAATGACCTGCTCTGATATTTAGCTTATAGAATTCCTCAGTATACTCCTTCACTGTCATCAGCTTCTGTCTCAGGGTCTGCATTCTCCTGAACAGAGTAATTTGATAGTCCCTTATGATGAATTTTGCCTTCATCTTCGCAATCATCCGATCCCAACTTTTAATCTTTTGCCTTTGCAGCGTCTGTCTGCTTGAAGCTCGTCCCACCATAATGTTGTGTGTCCCTTCAATTTGGTGACAAAATGCCTAACCTTCTTATCCTCTTCGATGTCTTCATAATCGAAGTAGGTGTCAAGAGCTCTAATCCAATCCAGAAGCTCTTCTGCATCCAAATTCCTTCATAGGTTGGAATGTCCATCTTTGTTTTTGAACTCATCCGAGCGATAGCTTTAATTAACCGCTCATTGGCTGCATCTTCGACTGCAACTTCTCCTTGTTGTTCAACTTCAACTTCGCCTTCGGAGTCACTCAGATCTCCAGCACTGGTTGTGCGTCTCTGCGCTGCTTCCATATATTCTAATCTCGCTCGGAGATCACATATTTGCCTCTCCATTTCTGGATTTTGTGCTTGTCCCCCTCTGCCTCTCTGTTTTCCCCTATCCTCTGGATCGGGTGACTCTCTTTCTCTCCTCGGTGTCATGGTGAAATTTTCCTTTCTTCTCTGCTACAGAAAGAAAAGAGATTCTCTCGCTCTGATACCACTCTGTGTGTATCAGAGTGCTTTCCTTTTCTACCTCTCTTCCCACCTGAAATATATACAAGAAAGAACTAGCTCTGATACCACTCTGACAGAAACGGGGCCCCTTCACCACCTACAGGTTGGAAGGTCCACACGAACTCACATGATTTTCTTTCCACTCGGCCCGAAGAACTCAATGGTTCTTCTATTTCCCTATCGGGAAATCTGCATCCACAGATTCTCTTCTTCACGACTTCTCTTTGAATGTTAATCGGGAAATCAGAACTCGCAGCTTCACGAATTCTCGGTCAATCATTGGGCTCTCGAATCCCTGAGACCCGATGGTCGGTCAATCGCTGACTTTTTCCCTTCCTCCGTCGGGACTTCCGCTCTATCGCGATCTCACCTCTTGCGACTTCGCTACTCGTGAGGTTGAATAACTTCCACGTCGACTCCCAATACCCGAGACACTGAAACTCGTGATGTGCATGCGAGTTGACCTTTCAACGGTCCCCTGTCCTGTCGGTACTTCGGAGCTCGCGTGATCGCGAATCCTAACACCCAATATTTGGAACTTCTCGCGGCGAGGTCCTGATGAATTCGTTCCACCTGTACTCCACTTCTCCGACTCTCTGTGGCCCACACTGTCTAGGAAACCGTCGATATATTGTGTGTCGCAATATCGCAATTCCCGTTACCAAGTCTTGGTCACTTTTCTCATGAGATCCTAATAGGTGATATCGCGAATAACCCAACGGCCCCACCTGAACTCTGAATCCTTCAGACGTCTCCCACGTAACTTCCTTGCACCTTTCTGAGATCTAACGATCCTCGGAGTTTCGCGAAACCTTGACAAAGGATTCCAACTATCCGTGCTTCCAAATGGACTTCTATGGAATGAACCAAGCACTTCCTCCACGAAGACTTGTTCACCTGCACGCGAACCTTTAACACTTGTTCGAACACTTCGACACACAATCCCTTTGTGCAATTTCTCGACGAATTCGAAGGTCTACTCCTCCTAAGCTTCTTTACGATTCTCAGATCCTTAAAAGGAACTTTGCACACAGTCCTTGCATCAAATCTTCAACTTTGTCTAAGTGTTGAAGTCTTTCGACTCTGCGCACTCCTGCAACAGCAGTCTCTCGATACTTTGCTCAGAATTGCAACTCTGAGACTTTGCTTGGCCTACGCACTCCTTGCACGGCACTGTGCCTATCTGCACCTTCGAGGAAATGAGAACAAAAGCTATCTCTAATTGAACCCTTCTGTCAACGCAGTCCTTGCAGACAATTCGACTGCACTCCTTGCAGGAATTCTCTGGTTCAAATTAGAGAAACAATTGAAACTAATTTCTTATTCCCTTCAGACTTCAAGTTCACCATGAAATCACATACACAACATATAAAAGCAAATGTATGACAGGAAATAAACATTCATGAGTATAACGATAATGTACACAGATAAACAACACAAACCATGGATTTGAATAAATTATTCTTCTATTAATTCAAAGGTCTGTACATGGGTGTTCTTCACACAGTTCTCTGCTTTCTCTTCTCTTCTTGCTCCTGTTCTCGATTCTGAATAATGTTACAATGATACAATGAGGGTGTCTATATCCATTTTCCCTCTTGGGCTCTAAAACTATCAAATCTAGAATTAAATATTCTATCTACTTTACATTAACTATCTTAAATGCCTCATCTACCTAAGGACGAGAGCTATCTGCTCACGGTCCATTACAATATACTAGTGTGCCATTTCTTAAATGAGTATTTAAGATTGTGCAACAATCCCAAAGTGTTTTCAAAAATTGTGTTGGCTTGTCCAGCTGTCTTCCGCTTGATGTGTTGGCTCGCTTGATGTGCTGGCAATGCTCCTGCATCAATTTTCATAATGTATTTCATGTCTGTTTGCTGAAAAACTATGTGCATGATCCTAAACATGTTATTTATTGGAATTTGATTCAAGTGGAGCTAGAAGGAGGCTTTCAGGTCCAGTTGGTGTGCCTATTGGATAGAAAATTCAAATTGCTTTGAAATCGAGCCATAGGTTTGGTAAAGGTTTAGTGGACTTGCTACGGTCCTGAAGATGCTACTTTGGAGCATGAATATGCCATGCAAGCATAGTACCCATAAATTTTTGAAGACTTAAAATTTTTGTTATTGTTTTGTATATGCATTAAGGATAGTGCCAAAATAAGGGGGAGGAGGATGTAATACCCTAGTTTTGAGTCCTGGGATTAATAATGTATTTCATTTGCTTGATCAAAGGCCATATTCCTTGAACAATTGAAAGGGGTTGGAGTGCCTAGTAAATGTAATACTTTGAACATTGTTAATAAAAAAATACATCATTGGCTACGATATGGACAAGGAAAAGATTTATAGGGAGCTATGATTCCACA
>SNQJ01S0163552.1:74670-95470 GCA_010110895.2 Picea sitchensis | reverse complement strand
TGAGATTCTTGGGGGGATTCCATATTATGCATTGGATTATTTAAACCTCTTTCTCGATTGTCTTGGGGGTTGGCCATTCATTGTTACTCAAAAAAACATTTGTAGTTGTTCCTCTCTCATTCACTCTTCTTCCTCATTATTGGTTTGGAACGGGGAATGGAAAATGAATTGTTGAAGGTGATGAGCCATTGTTGGGAGGATGTAGGAATTACTGGTGTATTCCAACAATCAATGGATGTATGTGTGCATGAGATTGTTGACAATTGTGATAGGAATATACACAACTGAGAATCCTTGGAGTTTATAGCTTTTATATTTCCTAAAAAATAGCACTAAGAGCCTTGGAAAGAGGTGGAACATCTCAACGAACTGAATTGTAGAAAAGGGGGTTCATCTCTTTAGGTTGTGCATGCTAAATGGGGAAGAGAGCTATCAATTGGAATTATTGTGTGGTTGAGAAACTAGTGAGAGATTGATTTTTGATTGGTTTGGGAACCTGAGAGTCAGTATGAGACATGTCATTGTGGATTCATAGCCTTGACTTAAGGGTGGCATGTTGCAGAGATTTTATGTGCAACATAGAATAATTTTGGGTGGAACACCCGATGTCTGTAACTAGTTGGTGTAATTACATTTTAAAGACAATTTATTTGTCATGTGTTTCTTTGCTTGTATATTTATCTCCATTGTGTATTAAATATTATCTCTATGATGTGTTTATGCTATGCCTATTTTCTAGTTATTTTTGTTCATGGCATGTTAAGAATTATTTTATGAATACGCATAGTTCTTGATGACTGCATATGCATTATCACATTTATGGAATTATAAGAATAGAACAAAAATTTGAAATTAGTCCAAGAAGTGTGTTCTTGAAGTATCATGGCTCAACCTAGTGGTTGGGTACATTACAAGGTACTTTCATCTCATCCAAGAAAAGACACTCCAATTTCTACCAAACCCTAGCTAGGGAAAACACCATCAACAAGAAACCATAACCAACAATACTACATCCTAACATGGCATCTCACTAATCTATATTAGTTATATTAAAGGATCCACAACAAGCTATCTTCACACCAGTAAATCCATTGGATCTCCCACTTCCATCACACAAGTATTAAAGTGGATTCACATGCTTTCATCACATAAGATAAATTGATATCAAACACTCCAATTATTCTCTAGGGCTTCAAACCAAATAAATTAGATCTTTCTCACACCAAGAATTAAACCCTAGTGCTCCAATTATTCTCTATATTTTATCTCACACAAACCCTAACACACCACTCTTCACATCAGCCTTTCATTTTTTACATCATAGAAGCATAAAGACTACAAGACAGGTACATCAAGAAGACACAAATGATCTAGTGACTAAGTTTTTATACAAAGGCACTCTCCTGCCTTTATATAACATAGGTGATAGAGACCAACAATATAACATGGAATAATTCCATAAGAAATATAATATAAGCCACTACAATAATTTCACAACATGACTTTTCCTCTCTAAGGTGTGCATATGTTTCAAGGTATTTGGACTCCACCTCCAAAGTAGTGCAATATTCAAGATAAGAACACACATGTCAAGTCCTCCTAATGACAAGGCTACACACTCTTTATGACAAGATCATAAGATCCAATCCTTATCCTCCATATGTTTGTACTGGGTTCACAATAACCTCCAAGTAGTGCACCCTCCAAGCAAGAGTCCCACAAGCTAAGAATTCAACCTACTATAGTGTGCCACATGGTCCCAATTCCCTTAAGACCAAGATCCTTTCATCCTAGTGTCTAATTCTCCTCTAAAAGACAACTCTACATATTTTTCAAAGACCCCATCCTCCTCAACACGTGCACCATGTATAACATGCCAATTCCACATAACAAAACTACCTCCATAAGAAATGTTCCTCCTATAACACATATTCTAAGGACAAGAATCCCCATATATTAGCGCTTTAAATTTCAATTAGCCAAAATAGTATAAGATACAATAAGGGGATAGCGTTTCACCATACACCCCTCATCACATGAAGCTTACCCCTAGAATAATGTAAACAATTTAGGAAATACCCAAAATCTAACACTCCCTCTACAAGGAAGGTGTTTTCATGAACACCGGGCTTCTCCTTAAGCATATCAAATTTCACCTTAGCTAGGGGATTTGTCAGAATGTCCACAACATCCAAATTTGTAGGAATATAATCAAGGGCTAAAGAATGATTCTATACCTTTTCTCTCAAGAAATGATAATAGATGTCAATTTTATTGTAGAAATCATGAACACGAGTTTAACAAAGAGTTTGATACAACTTTGATTTTCACAATACACAATTGTGAGCTCCAACTCCATATCATCTAGCTCTACTAACAATTTGTGAAGTTGAAACACCTCACTACTAGTTGAGAAAGATATTATATACTATAATTATGTTGAACTAAGTGAAATTGTTTCATGCTTCCTATTGAACAAGGATAACGTACCTAACCCCAAACAAAAATAAAACCTGAAACTAATCTTCTATGTGCCACCGCCTCCTACCCAATCTAAATCAAAAAATAAAGTAGTAGTAGTACTTTATCTCATGTATATATAATTCCATAATAGAGTTTTACTTTGAATTATATAAGAACATGCTTCCTATCTACCCAATCATTCCAGTGTATTTAAACCATAAACTAACTCAATGTATTCACAACACAAAAAAAATCCATCTTGGTATTCACAAACATCGATGACCCAATTAACTTCTTGTACAAATTAGGGTCAACTAA
The DNA here is from genome assembly GCA_010110895.2 of Picea sitchensis. NCBI lineage: Eukaryota > Viridiplantae > Streptophyta > Pinopsida > Pinales > Pinaceae > Picea > Picea sitchensis. The sequence goes on along the minus strand of SNQJ01S0163552.1, from coordinate 92,689 downwards.
ATCAACATCATCATCACATATAAGCTTTAAATATTATGCCATGTATGTTTCCAATGGTTTATATCAATCATATATAATCTCTAATATTCAATATGTACCTCCCTTTCCCAAGGAATACCTTTATTGGATCTTGCCAAACCGATAACCCTAAAACGTAATATAGCAAATTATTACCCTTCATATAAAATTCACTTGAAAATTTCTTGTTGCACCACATAATAATATTATTTGAACTATGTGTGATTATTAGGTTTATCCAGGTGGATATCAGTATCAACCCACCTATTGCAACTGCCACAAAATAGTCTTCTAGCAACTTACTATTTTTAGCAGTTTTTCGGTTCCTAAACTTCCGAGGAAATTTGAGGGTCTAAATGAAGTTTTTTTAGGATATATCACCTTAATAATATATAAAGGATCATATTGATCCCCCAAAATGAATATCCTCATCGATACCTTTCCAACGATCTATTGTGCACCCCAAAATCGAGATCGTATGCCAAAGTTACACCCCCGAGAAGTTGATACACCAAACTACCCAAAACGGAGTTCACAAAACTGTTGGCTTTTCATCTTCTAAGGTTAGGGTTTTGGATTTTATTTATGATAAAAATTACTTTGAATCCTCATTTTAAATTCATCTTCTTGTGAATGTGATTATTCGTCCCATATCTTCCTATAGATAAGTTGCCACCATTCTAGCAAGTCTTTCACTCTGCATTTCTAAGGTTTTGTACATTTCGCTCATTAATAGAAATTGTGTATTATTGTATCTTTGTGTTTATGGTTGCATCTCTGATATATTTCTGTTATATTTGCATATTTGATATATTTATGTTATATTATTGGATATATGAGGTATCTCTATACATTTATTTATTATATATCCGCTCTCATATCGTGCCGAAAATAACTTGGATCAGTGGTATTAAAGAAGGATGCTCTTGATCGTTTTTTAGTGCATGTCCCTGATGAGGTCCAAGTATAGGAATTTGGGTCTTGAGCTTGTCTCTCTTGAGGAAAATTTCTCTCACACGCCCAAGAAACCCTCCATGGAAGAAGAAAATAAAAATAATGGAGCAAAAGACTTTATCAATATGTTGCTTGAGCAAGCACTCACGTGACAGAGGGACGAAATGATGGAAAAAAAATTCCACATACTTCAATGATTGTTGATAGAAACAAGCGCATATTCATCAAGAGGCCACTTTGGAGACCCCTATCCTTTCAAGGTACAGGCTAATTTTGATATTCATGTATTTGAAGGTCATATAGATGCAGATGCCCTAGGAAAATGGTTAAATATGCTAGAAGGTAATTTCTTTGTTCACAATTTTTCCGACAGGGAAAATATCACCTTCACACTCCTTAAGGCTCTCCCCCATGTAAAACATTGGTGGGAAACTTACTGGGAGAAAATTTCCACAAAGTATTCTAAAATATATGGGCCCAATCCCACTTGGGATTTTATTGTGGATGCGCTCAAGGAACAATATTACCCTGTTGGTAACTATGATGACCAGTACATGAGATGGACCATGTTGCATCGAGAGAGGGGCCAAGAAGTGTTGTATTTCACCAACACCTTCCATACCTTGCACACAAAGATGGGTATCAAATATTTTGAGTGGAATTTGGTTCTAAAAACAATGGGCCTCTACACAGGTACATCCAAACTGAAACAAAGTTTATGTACATTTCATCATTGGGAGATGCTTACCGATACGCTATCAAAATCGAGTAGAATTTTAAGAACCAAAAAAAATGGGAGTTTGGGTCTACAAATTTGAAATAATCAAAGCATGATAAAGATGGCCCTAAAAAACAAACTTTCAACAACCAGTCCAAGCCACAGGTAAATAAGGGTAACAAAAAGACAAAGAAGGACACTGGAAAATGGTGCGATTTCCACAAAATCCTCTAGCACAACACCAATTAATGTTTCTCAAAATAGACATTGGTGGCTGATATCAAAGTCGAGTCAAACCCTGATTCAAAATCTGATTCAAAAAATATTGGCAAAAGATAAATCATCGACATAAACCCCACTTCTATTGTCACAACCATAATAATTCAACCAGAAGAACTAGCGGATCCTGAAGAGGGGGAGCACCTCTTCCATTCACAGATGTGGGTGAAGGGGACCCCATTACATTTCATTTTTGATAGAGGAATCCAAAATAACATCATATAAGTATAGGTTGTCAAACAGTTGGTATTGTCAACAACACCACACCCGCATCCATACAACATCTCATGGCTTCGCCAAGGACGAGACCTCTGTGTCATCCAACATTTTTTATTGTCATACGAAATCCATCCCTTCAAGGATGAGGTATTATGTGATGTTTCCCCACCATATGTCTATGATTTTCTTTTGGGCCAACCATATATCTGGAAGCGCCATGTTTTTTATAAGTCTCGACCCCGTAGTGTCATTGTTACTCTAGGGGTTCATCTCTACAGGATACCAGAGGTAGTTCTCACTATTGTTCCACCAAAATAGTGTTTCTAGGTAATATCTCATACTGTAAAATCCATCCTCTTCACAATCTGTTCAAAAGGTGAATAGAAGGGCACTGTAACCACTACAGCCTCAACACCTTCTATCCAACAGAAGTAGATTCCAGAAGAGAAAGAAGATATTTTTTCTTCACCTACGACAGTGCCTACACAATTACCCATCAAGCCAAGATACAATGGGTTGGTTGAACAGATTCAACCCCTCCAGCAATAAGTTCATGACAACCTTCCACAAACCATGTAGCGCAACATCTCCAACAAGGCAAGCATCTCCCTAAGATCCATATTCAGCGAATGCTTTCTCCTCTCCCCCAAGCACTCAACGCAATAGAGAACATTTCTTCCTAAGGAGGGAGGATTGATATAGGTGGATATCGATGGATAACCACCTATTCCAACTAGCACAAAAAGTTCTTATGGAAACTTTCTATTTTTAGAAAAAAATTAGTTCCTAAACTTTCGGGGCCATTTTGAGGGTCTAAATGAAGTGTTTTTGTGATCGATCACCACAATGTTTGCAAAAATCTTGGGTTGAGCCCCCAAAATGAATCTCCTCATCAATACCTTTACAAGGATCTATCGTTCACCCCAAACGGAGATAGTATGCCAAAGTTACGCCCCAAGGAAGTTTATACACCAATCTACCCAAGACAGGGTCCACAAAACTGTTGTCTTTTCATCTTTCGGGGTTAGGGTTTTGGATTTTATTTATGATAAAAAGGAATTTGGAGCCTCACTGTAAAATCATCTTATTGTGAATGTTAGTATCTGTCACATCTCTTCTCAGAGATAAGCTCCCACCATTCTACCGAGTCTTTCACTGTGTATTTCTACAATTTTGTACATTTCGCTCATTAATATAAATTGTGTATTACTGTATATCTTTGTTTATGGTTTCATCTATGATATATTTATGTTATATTATTGGATATCTAAGGTATCTCTGTACATTTATTTATTATATCTCCGCTCTCATTTTGTGCCGAAAATAATACAGATCAGTGGTATCATAGCATGTTTCTCTTGATCGTTTTTCAATGCATGTCCCCAATGAGGTCCGAGTATAGCAAGTTCGGTCTTCAACTTGTCTCTCTTGAGGAAAATATCTCTTGAACACATAAGAAATACTCCATGGAGGAAGAAAAGAAAAATTATGTAGCAAAATATTCTATCAATTTGTTTCTTGAGCAAGCTCTCACGTGACAGAGGGATGAAATTATGGAGAATTTTTCCCACATCCTTGAATGCTTGTCGATAGAAGCAAGTGCGTATTCATCAAGTGACCACTTTGGAAACACCTCTCCTTTCAAGGTACAAGTTAATTTTTATATTCCCGTATTTGAAGTTCATATAGATGGAGATGCCATAGAAAAATGGTCAAATCTGCTAGAAGGTTATTTCTTTCTTCACAATTTTTATGACAGAGAAAAGATCATCTTCAGACTCCTTAAGGCTCTCCCCCATGTCAAAACATGGTGGGAAAATTACTTGGATAAAGTTCCACAAAGGAGTCTGGAATATATGGGGTCGAGCCCACTTGATATTTTTTTGTGGATGTGGTCAAGGAACAATATTACCATGTTGGTAACTATGATTACCAGTACATGAGATGGACCATGCTACATCAAGAGAGGGGCCAAGAAGTGTTGGAGTTAGCCAACACCTTCCATACCTTATGCACCAAGATGGGTGTCAAATATTTTGAGTCACATTTGGTTCTGAAATATCATGGGGCTATACACAATTACATCCAAAATGAAATCGATTTTATGGACATTTCATCGCTACAATATGATTATCGATATGTGGTCAAAATCGAGAAGAAATGTAAGCACCAGAACAAATGGGAGTTTGGGTCTTCAAATATAAAACAATCAAATAATGATAAAGATGACCCTCACAAACAACCTTCTGAAAACCATTCCAACCACATGAAAAGAAGGGTAACTAAAAGACAAAGAAGAAAACTAGAAATTCGTGCGACTTCCACAAAATCCTCTAGCACAACATCGATGAATGTCGCTCAAAATAGTCATTGGTGGCCAAGACCAAAGATAAGGATCCAAACCCTGATTCAGAAAATAATAGCAAAAGACAGATCATCGATGCAAACCCCACTACTATTGTCATGACCATAAAAATTCAACCAAAGGAATTAATAGATCCTGAAGAGGGGGAATGCCTCTTCCATTCACAAATGTTGGTGAAGCAGACCCCATTTCATTTGATTGTTGATAGAGGAAGACATAAGAACCTCATCTCAAAAGAGGTTGTTAAACAGTTGGGGTTGTCGACAACACCACACCCACAACCATACAACATCAGGTGACTTCACCAGGGATAAGACATTTGTGTCAGCCTACATTGTCGATTGTCATACAGTATCCAACCCTTCAAGGATGAGCTATTATGTGATGTTTTCCCACTGGATTTCTATGATTTTTATTTGTTCCATCCATATACATGGAATTTCCATGTTGTTTATGAGTCTCGATCCCATAGTGTCATTGTTACTCTAGGGGGTTAGCTATATAGGATACTAGAGGTAGTTTTGACTATTGTTCCACCAAAATAGTTTCGCAAGGTAATCTCTCATACTGCAAAATTCATCCTCTTCACAATATGTTCAAAAGGAGAATAGAAGGCCACTATAACCCCTGCATACTCAACACCTGATATCCAGTAGAAGAAGATTCCATAAAAGAAATAAGATATTTTTCTTCACCTACGATGGTGCCTACATAATGTCCCACCAATCCAACATACAACAAGTTGGTTGAACATATTCAACACTACCAACAACTGGATCGTGACAACCTTCCACAAATGAAGAAGCGCAACATCTCCAGTAAGGTAAGCAACTCACCAAGATTCAGATTCAGTGAATTCTTTCCCCTCTCCCTCGGGAACTCAACGCAATGGAGACCATTGCTTCCTAAGGAGGGAGGATTGACCCAGGTGGATATTGGTGGAAACCCACCTATTCCAACTGGAAAAAAATAGTCTTCTGGAAACTTACTATTTTTAGGAGTTTTTTGGTTCCTCAACTTTTGGGGCCATTTTGAGGGTAAAAATGAAGGTTTTTTAGGATCGATCACCTCAAAGATATTCTAAGGCTTAGATTGAGCCCCCAAAATGAATATCCTCATTGATACCTTTCCAAGGAGCTACCATGCGCCACAAATGGATATTGTATGCCAAATTTACGCCCTCGAGAAGTTGATACACCAAACTACCCAAAACGGGGTCCACAAAACTTTTGGCTTTTCATTTTCTGGGGTTAGGGTTTTGGATTTTATTTATGATAAAAAGGCCTTTGGAGAATCATTGAAAAACTATCTTCTGGTGAATGTGAGTATCCATTACATCTCTTCTCAGAGATAATGATGCACAAGCATCGCTACACCTCAACACACGCCAGTCAATTAACTCGCATGGTGCGCATTCAAGAAAGGGAGAGGCATTGCCCTCTCATTTTTCCTCGAGAATCAAAAGCGTGATCTGGGCATTTAATGATGAAAATATGGAAGAGCCAAGTTTTCCATTCACACAAGCTGGAGATAAGGTCACCATTAATTGGTTGACAGCAAGAGGGATCTGCATCCGATTTGGAGCATATTTCCATCATTGTAATTTTCCCATTAGACATGCATTTTGAATGGTGATTTGAGACCACTAGTTTAGCTTGTGAGGGAAACTCGTCGAGTCCCTCTTGTATAAATATTTTTATTGTTCCCAAGTAGGTTTTTTTATGTAGTTAGCTAGGGTCTGATGAAAAAAATCATTGTGAGCCAAGTTAGGGAGATTGATGAGGGACGAGACTCAGTGACAGTCCAGACTCAAAATATTGGAATTTGGCATTCCACCATTAATATAAAATGATAGTTTTTCTTGTTATCAATTTTTGTGTAATGTATTTTGTGTTATGAATGTCATTTGTATGCATTTGAATTGTAGATGAATGTTAGAAATCGTCTTCAGGGATAGAGATACAATTTTCTATCTATGAGTGTGTTGAATTAAATCTAGTTCTCTAGGCTAAGTCAAAGGAGTGCGCAATAGAGAGAGGAAACTCTGTGAGCCGACGCAAGGAGTGTGTGTCTGAACTCAGTGGAGTCATAAGATAATTTTCCAGGAGGGCATACCGGGGTAGTTCACAGACTCAGGAAAAATTTCAAGGTGGTTAAGTACCTTAGAAAGAAAGGTTGTGTGGGAGGAAGCACAATTCAGAGTTACTGAATACTCTGAAACACTCTACCACGAGGGCATTGAGTTAGTTTGAGCATGCACAAAGATAACATGGTTGAAAGTGTTGGAATCCTTAAGAGAATCCCATAATTACTGAACATTTTGAGGAAAGAAGGCTTTGAAAGAGTGAATCGACAAAGGAAAGGAGATGCCTTAAACCCTTCTGTAAATCTAAGGGAGAAGTCGACAAAGAAAGAAGCTGAGAACAAGGAGTGCACCAAAGATATTGCAAGTCCATATTACAAGCTCAGGAGGAAAAGTCAGAAGTTACCAGGAGGGCACAAGGAAGTTCACATAGGAACAATGAACTTTGAAGGTTTTAAAGCCGAGAAAAGTCACAGAAGAGTCTGTGCAGAAATCTGCAAGGACTACAAAATGAGTTCGAGAACAACCTAAGTCTCGAAATAAAAATTTACTCTAAGTGTGAAAAGGGGTCGAGGACTTGTCGAAGTCCTGAAGGCTAGAAAATCATCCATCATCGTAGGAGATAGGTGGCAGAATATCGAGAGGCTCGGGAGCAGGAACTTCGGGAGGTTTTCCAAGAGAAATCAGAGATATTCATGAAGTCACGAGGCACAAAGTGATTCTGGACCATTGGATATAAAAGGAATGTGGTAGAGATCCATGTAGTTCAAAGGAAGAACCCTTCGATAAAATCAAAGGAGAGAACACCCGAAGAACTAGAAGTCGCATTCCTAGTCGTCCATTGAGATAGGACACATGGAGTTGGGATCGACGCTTCGTTGATTCGTAAGTCAAGAAGGATAGAGTCAAGATAAGAGAGGACTCACGAAGTATGAACTTGCGATTCGATCACAGTCGTTGATCATGAGAGGCGCATGGACCATAGATCTGGTCCCAAAGAATTTGTCGATTCGAGAATCGGGAAAAAAGGGGAGTAAGAAGCTTGCGAAAGTGCTGAAGTACGAAATCATGAATGGAGATGGCCCATGGTCATAATACATGGTCACATCAAGGAGGGAATCCTAACATAGAGAGCTAGAATATGTTGGCGTTAAGATATGAAAATCACTAAGGAGAGGGTCCATGGGTGCCACATAACCTGCGCCGAGAAGGTAAAGGGCCAGTGTCAAGTTAAATTGGTTCCCATCAAGAGCCCGGTGAACCACTCAGTTCAGTCACTTGAATGATCCTAGACTGGGAGGTCAAGTAACCCTTTGGAGGGAAGGGGGTCTACATCAAGAGTGGTATCAGAGCTAGTTTTGTCTACAAATCATAGGCAAAGGAGATATCAGAGCTAATGCATAATTAATTTATGTAGGCAAGAGGGACAGAGTGCGATGCTCTGTTGAAGTTGTTGCAAGGTGGGAAACAGATGTTAAACAGCCAGGTGGGATGCAGATGAAGCAATATGGAAGTTGGAAGTCATGAGCACGGTCAAGGGAGAGTCTTCTCATAGAAAAGTAAAGTGGAGATAGACAAGGAGATCAATGAAATACGAGCCCATATGGAGACACTAGCATTCAAAATACAACAGGAGGAAAGGGTACGCTAGAGGTATGAATGGCCCTTGAAGAGAAGAGCTAAATGACTTGTTCAGAAGATTTTGACCAGAAAGAAGCAATAAATGTTAAGAATGTGGTTGAGGCTTGTTGCAAACCTCAGTAATGAGGGAAAGAAAACTGGCAGGGGTCTCATAGGTTTCCAGGTGGGCAATGAGAAGGGATCAGTGGATCTCATGGACTTCCAAGTGAGCAGAGGAGATATCCTAAATTTCCAAGTGGGCAGGGGAGAAGACATGAGCTCAATTGAGAGTTCACGTTAGCAGGGGGAGTTGATAGATGAGGAGGAGGCAGAAGAAATACCTCGCTCAGATGAAGATTCACACAGAATTGTGAGACCTATGAATGAAGATAATGATAAGTTGAAAACTTCTGTAAAAAATGATGAGGATCAAAGGACCAATCTTATCATTGGAGGAGTCGAGATATTCCTACCAAACAACCGAGGAGAGGTGAGCACAAAAGTTGTGGGTTAAATAGAAGGACAACAAGATGAGACTATCATGAAGGAGGAGGAGTAGATACTGAGACCTGTCCCAATCAAGGAGCAGCCAGTTGAGTTACTCACTCAGTGGGAATTGGAGTTAAAGGCACTAGAGAATTGGTTAGACAGTTCGGAACCAGAAGGTCGATGCCATAAGATAGCCATGCCATAGGATAAATACCAGCATGAAAAGTAGTTGGTGTGAGATCGAACGGGACTAGCCGACGAACTGACAGCAAACAATATGTCAAGAGATGAAGCTGAGAAGCAGTTCAAGGATGAGAAGTCTGTAGGGGTGCAAGCTGCAAGAGAGTAGAAAGCTAAAAACACAACAAATGAGGAGGATAGTATGGGAGATCAGTGTGATTTACCCATTGACAAGGAGAAGGTGTAGCAATCTAGTCTGAAAAGGAAGAGTCGGTCGATGGAACAACTAGATGAGGTGGTGGAGGATATAAGGAAGTTGATGTTAGGGTTGGAAGAGGAAGCGGTCAGCAAGGAGAATCTAAAAATAAGGAATCCTACACGAGAAGCGGGGAAGATGCAGGAGCAACAACAACAAAGAAGAGCAGTGGAAAGACAGCTCCAGGAGAAAGTTTGGGATCCAAGAGGATTTCAACCATGCTGGAAATCTCATGAGAAGGAGCTCATGATTTTCGTAGCCATGGAGTATGATGCAAGAGCATCGTTCCACCTCATCACACACCAGTTAATTAATTCACATGGTGCGCATTCAAGAAAGGGAGAGGCGTCGCCCTCTCATTTTTCCTCGAGAATCAAAAGCGTGATCCAAACATTTAATGATGACAAGATGGAAGAGACAAGTTGTGCATTCTCACAAGCTGGAGATAAGGTCACCATTAAGTGGTTGATGACAAGAGGGATCTACATACGATTTGGAAAAAAATTCCATTATTGTAATTTTCCCATTAGACAGGCATTTTGAATGGTGATTTGATCCCGCTAGTTTAGCTTGTGAAGGAAGCTCGTCAAGCCCCTCTTGTATAAATATTTGTATTGTTTCCAAGTAGGGTTATTGATGTAGGTAGATGGAGACTGATGAAAAAAATATTTGTGAGACAATTTAGGGAGATTGATGAGGGTGGAGACTCAGTCACATTCTGGACTCAAACTATTGTAATTTGACATTCCACCATTAATAGAAAATGATAGTTTTTTTTTATATCAATTTCTGTGCAATGGATGTTGTGTTATGAATTTCATTTGCATGCATTTGAATTGTAGATGAATGTTAGAAATCATCTACAGGGATAGAGATACAGTTTTTTATTTGTGAGTGTGTTGAATTAAACCTGGTTCTCTAGGATAAGTGCAAGGAGTGCACAATAGAGAGAGGAAACTCTGTGAGCCGACACAAGGAGTGCATATCTAAACTCAATGGAGTCAGAAGAGAATTTTCCAGGAGGGAATACCAGGGTAGTTCCTAGACTCAGGAAGAAATTTCAAGGTGGTTAAGTACCTTGGAAACAAATACTATGTGAGAGAAAGCACAGTTCAAAGTTACTGAATACTCTGAAACACTCTGACAGAAGGGCATCAAGTTAGTGTGAGCATGCACAAATAAAAAATGGTTGGAAGTGTTGGAATCCTTAAAAGAATCCAATAATTACTGAACATTCTAAGGAAGGAGGGATTTGCAAGAGTGCATAGACAAAGGAAAGGAGATTCCTTAAACCCTTCTATAACTCTAAGGGAGAAGTCGTCGAATAATGAAGCTGAGCACAAGGAGTGTGCAAAATATACTGTAAGTCCATTTTACAATCTCAGGAGGAAGAGAGAGATGTTTCCTGGAGGGCACAAGGAATTTCACATAGGAACGGTAAGCTTTGAAGGTTTTCAATCTGAGCAAAGTCACAGAAGAGTATGTGTAGAACTCTGCAAGGAATGCAGAATGAGTTCAAGAAAAACCTAAGTCTTGAAAGAAAAATTTGCGCTAAGCGTACAAAGGGGTCGAGGACTTGTTGAAGTCCCAAAGGCCGAAAAATCATCCATCATCGGAGGAGACAAGTTCCAGAAGATTGAGAGGTTCGAGAGTAGGAACTTCGGGAGGTTTTCTAGGAGCAACCAGAGATATCCGCGAAGTCACAAGGTGTGAAGTGATTCTAGATCATTGGATCTAGAAGGCATGTGGTAGAGATCCATGCAGTTCGAAGGAATAACCCTTTGAGAAAATCAAAGGAGAGAACACTCGAAGAAATAGAAGCTGAAGCATTCCTAGTTGTCCATTGAGATAGGACATGTGGAGTTGGGATCGACGCTTCCATGATTTTCAAGTCGGGAAGGATAGAGTCAGGATAAGAGAGGATTCATGAAGTCTGAACTCGTGATTCATTCATAGTCGTTGATCGTGAGAGGAGTGTGGACCGTAGATCTAGTCTTGAAGAATTCGTCGATTCGGGAAAAAGTGGAGTAAGAAGCTCGCAAAATTTCTAAAGTACAGAATCATGAAGGGAGATATCCCATGGTCATAATCCATGGTCACATAAAGGAGGGAAGCATAGCATATAGTGCTAGCATCTATTGGCGTTAATATTTGAAAAGCACTAAGGAGAGGGTCTGTGGGTGCCACATAACCTGCACCATGAAGGTAAAGGGCTCATGTCAAGTTAAATCAGTTCCCATCAGGATCCCGATGAACCACTCAGTTCATTGACTTAAATGATCCTAGACTAGGAGGTCAAGAAACCCTTTGGAGGGAAGGGGGTCTATGCTAGATAAGATGCCACAATTCTAGTGAGTCTTTCACTCTATATTTCTACAATTTTGTACATTTCTCTTAGTAATAGAAATTGTGTATTATTGTATCTTTGTGTTTACAGTTTCATATATGATATATTTGTGTTATATTATTGGAAATATGAGGTATATATGTACATTTATTTATTATATCTCCACTCTCATTTTATGATGAAAACAATTTGGATCGGTGGTATCATATCAGGCAGTTGTTGATCGTTTTTCAGTGCAAGTCCCTGACGAGGTTTGAGTATAGAAAGTTGGGTATTGAGCTCATCTCTCTTGAGGAAAATTGGTTTCTCATGCCAAACAAACCCTCTATGGTAGAAGAAAATAGAAATGACGGAGAAGAAGATTCTATCAATCTGTTGCTTGAGCAAGCTCTCACGCGACAGAGGAATGAAATGATGGAGAATTGCTCCCACATACTTCAATGATTTTCGATAGTAGTAAGAACATATTCATCAATAAGACACTTTGGAAACACCTCTCCTTTCAAGGTATAGTTTGATTTTGATATTCTGATATTTGAAGGTCAGATAGATGCGGATTCCCTAGAAAAATGGTGAAATTTGCTAGATGGTTATTTATATGTTCACAATTTTTTCGACAAGGAAAATATCACCTTCTCACTCCTTAGGGATCTCCCCCATGTCAAATATTGGTGGGAAACTTTCTAGGAGAAAATTTCCACAGTGGAGTCTGAAATATATGGGGTCGAGACAACTTGACATTGTTTTGTGGATGCGGTCAAGGAACAATATTACCCTATTGGAAACTATGATGACCAGTACATGAAAAGGACCACGCTGCATCAAGAGAGGTTCCAAGTAGTATCGTAGTTCACCAACACATTCCATACCTTATGCACTAATATGGGTATCAAATATTTTGAGCAGAATTGTTTTCTGAAATACCGTGGGGCTCTACACAGGTACATCCAAACTGAAATGGAGTTTATGGACTTTTCATTGTTGGGAGATGCTTACTAATATGATGTCAAAATTGAGAAGAAACTTAAGCACCAAAACAAGCAGGATTTTGGTTTTGCAAATCCTCAACAATAAAATCATGATAAACATGACCCTAACAAAAAACCTTCCGACAACCAGTCCAAGCCACAGGAAAATAAGGGTAACGGAAAGACAAAGAAGGACACTGGAAAGTAGTTCGATTTCCAAAAAATCCCTTGGCACAACACCGATGAATGTCGCTCAAAATAGTCAATGGTGGTCGAGATCAAAGACAAGGAGTTGAACCCCGATTCAGACTCTGATTCAAAAATTATTGGCATAAGATAGATCATTGACATAGACCCCATTGCTACTATCGTGACTGCAACAATTCAACCAAAAGAACCACCAGATCCTAAAGAGGGGGAGCGCCTCTTCCATTCACAAATGTGGTTGAAGGAGACCTCGTTTCATTTCATTGTTCATAGCAGAATCAATAAGAACCTCATCTCAGTAGAGGTCATCAAATAGTTAGAATTGTTGAAAACCCCACACCTTAATCCATACAAAATCGGGTGGCTTCGCTAGGGACGAGTCATGTGTGTCATCCAACATTGTTTATTTTCATACATCATCCATCCCTTCAAGGATGATCTATGATATGATGTTTCCCCACTGAATCTCTGTGATGTGCTTTTGGGCCAACCATATATGCGGAAGCATCATGTTGTTTGAGTCTCGACCCCATAGTGTCATTGTTACTCTCGGGGGTCATATCTACAATATACCAGAGGTATTTTTTACTATTGTTCCACCAAAATAGTGCCACAAGGTAATATATGATACTACAAAATTCATCTTCTTGACAATATGTTCAAAAGGTGAATAAAATGTCACTACAACTGTTTGAAGCCTCGACACCTTCTATCCAGTAGAAGCAGATTCCAAAAGAGAAAGAAGATATTGTTTCTTCACCTATGACAGTGCCTACAAAATGCCCCATCAAGCCAAGATAAAATAGTTTGGTTGAATATATTCAACCCTGCCAACAATAGGTTTGTGATATCCTTCCACAAACCTAGCATCACAACATCTCCAGCAAGGCAAGCAACTTACCAAACTTCAAATTCAGCGAACACTTTCCCCTCTCCCCAGAGAAATCAACGTAATGGATGCCATTTCTTCCTAAGGAGGGAGGATTTATCCAAATGGATATCGGTGGAAACCCACCTAATCCAACTAGCACAAAACAATCTTCTGACAACTTACTATTTTTAGCAGTTTTTTGGTTCCTAATCTTTCGGGGCCATTTTGAGGGTCTAAATGAAGTGTTTTTTGGGATCGAGCACCTCAATAATAATCTAAATCTTATATTGAGCCACCAAAATTAATATACTCATCGATACCTTTCCAACAAGATATTGTGTGCCCTAAACGAAGATAGTATGCCAAAGTTATGCCCCAAGAAGTTGATAAACCAAACTACCCAAAAGAGGGTTCACAAAATTGTTGGTTTTTCATCTTTTGGGGTTAGGGTTTTGGATTTTGTTTATGATAAAAATTCCTTTGGAGCATCATTGTAAAATAATATTCTCATGAATGTGAGTATCTATCACACCTATTCTCAAAGAGAAGATGCCACCATTTTAGTGAATCTTTCACTCTGTATTTCTATAGTTTTGTACATTTCACTCATTAATAGAAACTGTGTATTATTATATCTTTGTGTTTATGATTGCATATATGATATATTTATATTATATTAATGGATACATAAGGTATATATATACATTTATTTATTATATCTCTGCTCTCATTTCGTGCCAAAACTAATCTGAATCAGTGGTATCAGATCAGGTTTCTCTTGATTGTTTTTCAGTGCATGTCCCCGACAAGGTCTGAGTATATCAAGTTGGGTATTGAGATTGTCTCTCTTGAGGAAAATATCTCTCACACACCAAAGAAACCCTCCATGGAGAAAGAAAATAAAAATGACGAAGCAGAAGATTCTATCAATTTGTTGCTTGAGAAAGCTCTCATGCGACAGAGGGATAAAACTATGGAGAATTTTTCCCACATTCTTCAATGCTTGTCGATAGGAGAAGGCGCTTATTTATAAAGTGGACATTTTGGAAGAACCTCTCCTTTCAAGGTACAAGTTAATTTTGATATTCATGTATTTGAAGGTCAGATAGATGCGGATGCCCTAGAAAAATGGTTAAATCTGCTAGAAGGTTATTTCTTTGTTCACAATTTTTCCGACAGGGAAATGATCACCTTTTCACTCCTTAAGGATATCCCCCATGTCAAACATTGGTGGGGAAATTACTGGGAGTAAAGTTCCATAGAGGAGTCTGGAATATATGGGTTCGAGCCCACTTGGGATTTTTTTGTGGATGCGGTCAAGGAACAATATTACCATGTTGGTAACTATGATGACAAGTACATGAGATGGACCATGCTACATCAAGAGAGGGGCCAAGCAGTTTCAGAGTTCACCAACACCTTCCATACATTTCACAACAATATGGGCATCAAATATTCTGAGCGGAATTTTGTTCTAAAATACTGTGGGGCTCTACACAGGTACATCCAAACAGAAATGGAGTTTCTGTAAATTTCAACGTTGGGAGCCGCTTACTGATATGTTGTCAAAATCGAGTAGAAATTTAAGCACCAGAACAAATGGGAGTTTGGGTCTGAAAATACGTGACAATCAAAGAATGATAAAGACAACCCTAAAAAACAACCTTCTGAAAACTAGTCCAAGCCACAGGAAAATAATTCTAATGAAAAAATAAGAACACTAGAAAGTGGTGCGATTTCGACAAAATCCCCTGGTGCAACATCAATGAATGTCGCTCAAAACAGTCATTGGTGTTCAATATCAAATACAAGGAGCCAAACTCTGATTTAGAAAATATTGGCAAAAGACAGATCATCGACGTAGACCCTAGCTCTATTGTCACGACTGGAACAATTCAACCAGAGGAACCATCAGATCTTGAAGAGGGGGAGTGCATATTCCATTTACATATGTGGGTGAAGGGGACCCCATTTCATTTTATTGTTGATAGTGGAATCCAGAAGAACCTCATCTCAGCAGAGGTCATCAAATATTTGGTATTGTTGACAAAACCACACCCAAAACCATACAACCTCGGGTGGCTTCACCAAGGACAAGACCTTCGTGTCAGCCAGCAGTTTCGATTGTCATATGAAATCCAACCCTTCAAGGATAAGGTATTATGTGACGTTGTCCCACTGGATGTATGTGATGTTCTTTTGGGCCATCCATATATGTGGAAGCATCATATGTTTTATGATTTTTGACCCCATTGTGTCATTGTTAATCTGGGGGGTCAGATCTATAGGATACCAAAGGTAGTTTTGACTACTGTTCCACCAAAACAGTGCCGCAAGGTAATATCTCGAACTTCAAAATTCATCATCTTCACAATCTGTGAAAAATAAGATATTGTTTCTTCACCTACGATGGTGCCTACACAAATCCCCGTCAAGAAAATATACAACAGGTTGATTGAACAGACTCAACCCCACTGGAAATATGTTCAAGACAACCTTCTAGAAACCAAGCATCGCAATGTCTCCAACAAGGCAAGAAGCTCACCAAGCTTCAGATTCAGCGAACACTTTCCCTTCTTCCCTGGGAAATCAATGGAATGAGACCATTGCTTCCTAAGGAGGTAGGATTGATCCAGGTGGATATCGGTGGCAACCCACCTAATCCAACTAGAACAAACGAGTCCTCTGGCAACTTACTATTTTTACCAGTTTTTTGGTTCCTAAACTTCTGGGGCCATTTTTAGGGTCTAAATGATTTTTTCTCAGGACTGAGCACCTAAATAATATTCTAAGGATTATATTGAGCCCCCAAAATGAATCTTCTTGTATATACCTTTCCAACAAGCTATCGTTTTCCCCAAACAGAGATCGTATGCCAAAGTTATGTCCTTGGGAAGTTGATACGCCAAACTACCCAAAATGGGGTCCACAAAACTGTTGGCTTTTCATCTTTCGGGGTTAGGGTTTTGGATTTTCTTTATGATAAAAAGGAATTTGGAGCCTCATTTTAAAACCATATTCTTGCGAATGTGAGTAGTCCTCATATCTCTTCTCAGAGATAAGATTCCACCAGTCTAGGGAGTTTTTCACTTTGTATTTCTACAGTTTTGTACATTTTGCTTATTAATAGAAATTGTGTATTACTGTATCTCTGTGTTTATGGTTGAATATATGATATATTTATGTTATATTATTGGATATATGAGGTATCTCTATACATTTATTTATAATATCTCTGTTAAGCCCTAATATTGGCTCATTACCCCTTAATTGGGGCATATTAGATTAGTAATTTTATTTTATTTATGTCGGATTTATTCCATTAGTTGTAATTATACCTCCTAGTCTCATATATATACCAAGGATACATTTTCATTTGGAATAATCTTGTACTTGAAAATTTAAGTGGGGTAAAAGGAAGTTTCCCCCTCGAAGAGGCTTGTTATCTAAAATTATCTCTTTTTCAAGGCGTTGAGTACTTTTTCTGAGGTTTTTCTATGCTATATTGATATTTGGTTCTTAACATATGGTATCAGAGCTCAAGGTCTTGGGGTTTCGCTGCTACATATGAGACACCTTGGAATTTTCACTATAACTTTGTTTCTACAACGTTTCAGAAGGAATGGCTTGGAAGATATTTAGTAGATGGATCAAGGTACGTTGGGTTAAAATTTCAGCTCCTGAGACCTTATACGTTCGGAGATACAGCCTGTACAAGATAGGATTCTGGAATCATCCTGAACTGAGTCATTGTGGAATTTTCACTATAAAACATTTTATGTAATGTTTCATACCCTGAACTCCAGAGGATATTCACAGAAATTAGTAAGGTATATGTGGTAAAATGTTCATCCTCTAGGTCATATTAAATTTGTAGATACACCCTATGTAAGATAGGGTATCTGAAAATTCCTATTGACTAGTCTCAAGAAGGTGTTCCAGGTAAAACAATCATAACTTCTTCCTAGAGTATTTGAATTAAGTGGGACTAGTTTCATTGGATCGTGGACAGTCTGTAGTATTTTAGGTATGAGTTTCAGAATTTATATCAATTATTTTGTGTAGGGCACACTATACAAGTGAGATCTCCTGGAAAGGACAAAAAGAGACAAGTTGTGGGGAAGTTACTGTAAATTCCACTTGGCACATCCAATTTTGATCAGACCTGTGGCATTGCAGAGAAGAAATATCAGAGAACTACATAAAAGAAATTTTCATACACAGAAGGGCCAAAAATTGCGAGATACAATAGAATAAATATTGTCTAGCAGAACCACCTCAAAATGAAGGTTCAAAAGTGATACTTGGCCAACATGCCAGCCAAAAAGGGAACTTCTACACCAAATAAGCCTGTAGAAAATCCTACTTGGACTCTTGATGAAGGTGAAGAAATGCATAGGGACATAAATGATTTACAAAAGAAGATAGTAACAAAAGATGAAATA